>VZRO01001565.1:710672-721446 GCA_013397915.1 Daphoenositta chrysoptera | reverse complement strand
TTTTTTTTTTTTTTTTTAATTTGTAATGAATTACAATCCAGTGAAAACCGACATGGTTTGGATGACAAGGTAGGATCTGAGCCTGGAAATCATAGGTGCCTTTTATAAGAATTAGAGGCTGAACTAAGTTTTTAAATTTTTATATATAAAATCTTCTATGAAAACTTCCATGCAATTTTAGTGCAGCTTGATAAATATAGAAACATTTTCATTTGACTGCCATATATAGATATGTAAGCTGACAATATTTCTGTAGTGGGTTTTTTTCTTTTTTTTTCTTTTTTTTTTTTTAGTTATTATTATTGTCGATAAAAACCAAGATGTTTGGTGAAAATAAAATCACATATGTTAAAGAACGTTGAGGTCCATGATCTACATTATTAAGGTTAGGAAAAATATTTCTTTTTACTTTAGTATGAAAAATGAGATGTTCCTTTTTTCATGAAAAGCTTGTATACCAAATATGGTACAAATCTTTTTTTAAATCAGAAAGACTATATAGAGATTTTAGCTTAATCTTTTACATATTTCAAAAAAATGTAAGCAGTGAAACCCAAGTGGGAATGAAAATTATGATGCTAACACCTAGTTTACTGGCTTACTTTAAATGTCATTTGACTTACAAGGTGTAGTCACCCAGTTACTTTAAAGAATTTGCAGGAAATTTCTACTTTTAAAAGAAATTATATAAGAGAATCTGTTACTCAATGCCAAGCATAAGTTCCTCCTCAAAACACAAAAGCAGGCTGGGCAAAACTGCTGTTAAGTCATTTTTTGTGTGTAAAGCCTTGGCTGTGTGAATGAAGCAGGAAAAAGCAGAGAAGCCGAGAAAAGGTGGCAATCAATCACAAGGTGCAGCCTGGAAAAGCACTGGGATCATAGCCCTGCCAAGGACTCTGGAAACACCCATTCAAAACAGAGCAAATGGAACTGTAAGCAGAGGACTATCCTTCGGGTTTTCCAAATACTATGTCCAAAGAAACAAGACTCGGTACATTTTCTGTCAGTGAAAAGAATGATCTAAATATACTATTGGTTCCCCTGTCCATCTGGAATAACCCTCATGTCTCTGACACTGCCTAGCTAGATGTTTCCAGAGAGATAGCATTAGTTGTAAATGTGATGGGGAAGGAGAACATAACAAAAAAGTTCTGAAACATGGTCCACCTCTTTAGGTTGGGATGTTTTAGAAAACAGTGGTTTGGAATGTACTGCAAACCACAGATATTTGAAAGAGTAAATCAACACACAGCAGCATATTTCAGCTGTGTCCTCTCAAGGACTACCATAATGTAAAGATTAACAAGTACATAATTCATTGCTAGTATTCTCTTTTGCCTGTTTTCTAGACAAGACCCACTGATTATGGACATAGGACTTAATTGTTTTTCTTGGAACAGGATGTTTTTTCATAGCATGTAGTTTTTGCTTAAACTTCTTTACTTTTCAAACAATGGGATGTAGAGGGGAAGCCATATGAGGAGCAGCTGAGGTCGCTTGGTGACCAGTGATAGGACCCAAGGAAACAGCATGAAGCTTTCTCAGGGGAGGTTTAGGTTGGATTTTAGAATAAGTTTCTTCACCCAGAGGGTGTTTGGGCACTGGAACAGGCTCCCCAGGGAAGTGGTCATGGCACCAATCCTGACAGAGCTCAAGAAGTGTTTGGACAGTGCTCTCAGTGACTCTTGGGGTGTCCTGTGCAGCGCCAGGAGTTGAACTCAATGATTTCTGTGGGACCCTTCCAAACCAGCATATTCTATGATCCTATGATAATAATTAATATGATGATAATAATACTAATAATGAGGTTTAGATATATGACAGTCAGAAACAACATAACAACATCAGTTATCTTGGTCAGCTCCCTTCCTCCAATGCCTAATTAATTTTTTACTAGAAGAGCGAACCATTTGCATGACAGCGGTATGATTTAGCCTAAAAAGAGATTTTTCAGATCAGTTAACCAGACTCTGGAGATTTTCTTCAGGCTAATTACCTGAGAAGCAGAATGGTTTTGCTCTTTGATTTTTAAAAGGATTTCTGTCTACTTTCTCTGCATATAAGGAACAAACAGCTACTGCATGTGCAAGACATAAAAGTGATTAACTGAATCATTGGTATATAGCTTCTAAATAATGACTTAAACAATCTATTGAAGAAGAGATCTGAAAGTTTATCAATATGCTAAAATATTAGGTGGAGGGTATTAGTATCATATACAGAGGTCTGGCCTTTCTCAAGGCCTGTATGAAACAGTTGGAAGATTAAATGGAAGGAATCCATGTACAGAGATCAAGAGACAGATACATTTCTTTTGACTTATTACTCTATTCTCTTTTATTCCTTTGGATATTTTACTAATGATTTTATCTTTTCAACAATCAAACAACTATTCTTTTGTTCCTTCAGGTGGAATTTTAACAAAGTTATCTATAATCAACTGAAGATAATAATTTTAACTGGCTACAGAGAAAGAATAATAATATCCAAGCTGTAAAACCTGAAGATATCACTGCTTCAGGTCATATGGTAGCAGCTTGTGGTCTGGTGTTCAAGGTCCCATATGCAGCTTCATTAGAAAAATCCTAAATTTTCTAAACTGAAAGAGTAAACAATTTCATTATGTTATTGCTGTTAACTTGACTTCCTTTCTTTTTTATACTGCTTTTTAGATAATGTTTTTGCTGTAGTTTCACTGAAATATGTTGGGTTATTTCCTAGCACTGGTCATCTTTTATAGCTCTATTGTTATTGGAATATTGTTCTGACTGTGATGGCTACACTCCTAATATATGAATCTTGCTTCTTTCCAATTACTTGAAAACTCAAACTAGAGACAGGTACAGAGGCATCTACAGAAGCATTATTCTCAGGTTATGGTCGTTTGAGACAAAGAAAATAATCATGCTTTGATTTAGAGTGATTTGACTTTGAGTGAAGCTCTAGAGCTTGCCTGTGTTTCTCTACTATTATACTGAAAATTGATAGGCAAGAGAAAACTCCTAGCTAAAAGTATACTCACAACCATGCCTCCCTCAAATAAATTCACCAGAACAGAATGTTGAATTTCCTTGTGTGTTTCACTTGCAATGTTCATTTCCATATAAATTAATTGACTAATTAAAAGGTGTTGTTCATCACAAGAAAATGTCAGATAATCCTGTGGTTTTGATTGCATAAAATACCTCTTGTCTTGATTGCTGCAGATCAGCTTCATTCCCTTAGAACGGAAGAACTCAGGTTGAGTTCTGACATACCAGTGAGTGCTGTAATTAATTTAGACTAATGCTGGTGACAGTGGCCTTGGGAAACATATTCACACTTGCAGGATTGATGTCCTCATTACTTGCAACCTGTACAATACAAAAGCAATATAAAATTTTCTCTTCAAGTTCTTCCAGTTGTTGGTATGACAGTTGTACCTTTTTAATTTTTAAAATGAAGTTCATAAGCACTTGTATTCTTCATAATAAAATTTACATCTTTCATGACCAGCTAAAATAGTTACCTGCTTTCATCAACTACTCACAGCATCTTGGGTTGACAAAGGGATAGTTTACATTTTCATTTTTCAGAATGCTGCTTGTTGGATTTTTGCGGCTTGCTTGATATTTTTCTGTATTCTGGGGTGGAACGTGTATATATATATGTATGCTTTAGTACTGACCAAAATATTTAGAAAATGTTTAAATATATTTAGCTATTTTTGTGCTAAAATAAAATCATGTCTCCAGAGTGCAAAGCATATTACATTCTGAACAGTATGTATGTTTGATGTCTTCCTTTCAAGGAAAAGCAACAGAGCATAACCTGAAGCATAATGACTAAAATATTTGTTTGGCAGAGGCATCAGTTCATCTTGCCTTATGTCAATATCACAGTATGCATTTGAAGTACAAGAAATTAATTTTTTCCCCGTCCAGAGTGCATTTTTAAAACATCTGATGTTATAGAAAATAAAGCATTAGCCAAAGAAAAAAAAAATTATATAAAGATCTAATACACTTCCAGAATGACTGAGTTATGACACTACAGCTTCCACAGACATTACGCATTTTTGCGCAATGTGGTGCAAAACCTGAAATCCTTTGAAATGATGAAGATCTATTCAGACAGATCAGTATCAAGCAGATAGGCTAAAACAGAATAGAAAAGAAATAGAAAAGATCAGAAGAGAATACAGTGCAATTTATTTTTTTAGGGCACCTCTTATAATCTGAGTGCCTTGAAGTGCTTTACAAAGTAATGAATTAACTACTTGCTGCAAAGCAACCAACCATTATGGAAGGAGATGTTATGTGCCAGCATTTCAAACAAGTCCCAGCAAGCCTCCTGAGTTTCAAGCCTAGTTGTTGGGCTGTATTGTTTGTATCCAGGAGTAATTGCGCTTGAAAAGTTGCAGGTGCAAATAAAAAATAAAAAAAACCCCAGCAAACTTATATTACTTTTAAGAGCTGATTTTTTTTAAATGTTGAATTTACAAATTTATGGAAGTGCAAGCTTATCCTTGGAACTCAGTAGTTAGCTCAGTGTTTTTTTCAGTTTTTTTTTCTTTGTTTACTTGTATTTTCTTGGTTTTAGAAAAGGTGGAGAAAAACTGAAGTTAAGATAGGGAGCCATTATGGGTGCTTTTGTGATGTGGAAGGGATGTATCAAACAAAGGAAGGGTCAAGTCTTAAAATTCAAGTTGAAATAATCAAAGGCCAAGAAAAACTGAAAGAGGGGAAGAAGCTCCAATACTTCATCTCCTCCTGTTTTCATTCCAAAATTATGCTCAGAGGATGATGGACAAGTTTGAAAAACATTTATCAGTCACAGAAGATACTAAAATTCTTGTTCAGAGTTTGATTGATATGCTTATCTACATCAAGTCTGTACAAGGGATGAGTATAAAAATTTCTCCAGTTTATCCAGTTAGGAAAAAAGAAATGGTTCAGGGTTTGATAAAGCTTAAAAAAAAAAAAAAAAAGATGTTATTTTCTTTTACAAGAAATCTTGAATTGGATTTTCTCCATGCCGCAAACAAACAAATTAAAAGCATGAAAGAGAAGATAACAAAAGTAGAAGAAGTTGTTGCAGTCATTCAAACCTGAAACCTGTCTTGGTCTTAGAAAAAAAAAGTAATTTTCAATGCTGCTTTCTGAACAGTGAGCTAAACAAAGCACAAAGCTTGATTTTGAGAGTCATGTAAATGCTGTGACATTGTAGGAATAGGAAAATCTATCAAAAGAATGTTTTTAAAATTAGAGAAGCATGAAAGTACAATATGCAGAGTTTAACAGACCTTAAAATACTCAATCAAAATACCTTGCCTAGTGACATTTCACTGTATCTATGCACAGTAAGTTTTAGATATTCACCAGAGTGACTCTTCAAAGGGATAAGACAATACAGAACCAACAAAGAGGTTCTACTTTTTGAAGTATTACCATTTGATATGCCTACTTAAGAATTGTTCAGGGAGGTGTGCACTTAATCCATGTTAGATACTTTATCCTAAAAGCGTAGAGGCCAATGATTCCTATCTGTGGTCCAACATGTAAAATTCTGCATGTAGTTTTGTTCTGCAGTGGTTAATGTCATCCCAGAAGTGTCACAAAATTTGGTATCTCTAGAGATTGAAGTATGCAAAAGAAAATGATGCGAATTCATATGAACACAGAAGTGCAAGCTTTTTAATTCTTCAGAAACTTAGTTGGAAGTTAAAAAGTGGTTTATACATATGTTCTCACTTAACTCTCTAGAATATCCCACTTAACTCGCTAGAATATCCATTTATGCTTAACTGCCCCATGCTTTAGAACAATACAAAGTAATATTTTAAAATGAATATTTCAGACTTCTTCCAGAAAGCACAGAAATAGGACCACAGTGACACTTCAAGTAGAAAATAGAGGAAAGACCCTCAGATATTATGAAATTATAGATCAGCACAAGCCTCTGAGATCATCCCTTACACTTGAATTGTGACTTGTGCCATCAAGCTGTGTTAGGGGAAATGCCATTTTCTTCTACTGAAAAAATCAAAGAAAAACCTCTGGTTCTCAGAACAAAAGGAGTAGAAAAGTGGAAAAGCTTCCTCCCACCCCTTTCTCCTCTTGGGGTAAAGGTAGGCCAAACAAACTCTTTTTGGATGGTGTCCTAGCTGGGCATGACTAACTCCTTCCTTCAGCCTGATGCATCCAGGCAATAAAAAAGCTGGGAAAAGTGAATTTGGAACAAGGATTGTGGACCCAGAATTTAACTTCCAGCTGGCTCCAGCTGCCACTGGGGCTGCAGCACTGACAGCTCTGCTGACACCTCCCGGGAAATACCTTTTCATGTCAGTTAGGGAGAACAAGTTGGAGTGCAATTAACTTAGTGATACAGATTAGGGATCTACTGAAAAGATTCAGTTGCTATTACTATGATGCTATAGAACTGTTCTTTAAGTAAAATTTCTTATGTTATGCCCAAAGTAAAAGCTTCTTAAACATCCTGGTTGATCCAGCTTCATAACTTCTTTCAATTTTTCCCTTCAAACATCATTAATTTTAAGACATTTTATTATCCAGTTTCATAAAGTCTCAGGGAAGATGACAAAAATATTTTGGAGTTTTTTGGGTTTTTTTCTCTTGAATGATGGAAGGGAGCAATGAAAAAAAAAAGGTGGACACCTTTGCATGGGTTACAGAATAACTATCAACCAACTTACAGATCTAAGACTTGAATTTGCTGCTATTAAAATACATTAAAAAATGTGGGTGATTTTCAGTTACACTTAGAACCTAAAAAATAATATTGGAGCAGCAAGATTTTACTTTTGCAGAAAAAAAGTCTTAGTCCTGTCTTTATGGAAGATGGAAGATTCCTGCTGAACTAAATACCTGTTGTCTGAACCAGGCTCTAGATTTTAATAGGAATTAAATGGTGGTCAATGGGACAAATAAAACCATACCAGAAAAGAAAGCATTCTTTTAGCAAATGTCATAATTTTTTGGCTGACTTTTATAAGATCAAATGCTATTTCTATAGATTGGCATTTTCTTTTACCTTTGTAAGTTAATTCCATGAGACCTGTCTAAAAGGAAAAGAGACATCTCCAACATATTTTTCTAGTGCTACCAGTATTCCTACTGTACTGTATTTCTGTAATTTTCTATTTTTATTATTTCCTTTTATTATTTTAATTTTTCTATTTAAACTGAAAAGTAATAAATAACTTTTCCCTTTCAATTGCCACTGTTGTTCAGAAAGACACATGCATATCTAATTGTTTTGATGTTTTACAAGAGCAAACAGGGATTTTTATCACTAATTGCTATGTCTCCCATTCTTTCTATTTTAACTGTCTTGAATCTCTGATTGTTGAATTATTTAGTATTTGCAGCTACAATGTGGATGCTTAGCTATTGCAAAAAGGCTGAATGCACCTAACAAAGAGACAATACAATTGTTGCAACCCACCCCAGCAGTAGGTTTCACACCAGCAATGTTTCTTGAATCTGGTGGTAACCTATTCCAAGAGCTTGGTGAAGGAACTGCTTCATGATATTGACTACCTGTACTCTGATTGTGAGTAAATTGCACAAGAAAGAAGAGATTTGGAGAATTCTGTGTGGGTTTAGAGCTGTATGTACAAGAGGTTTTAATAATATCAGTTATTATATCAATTAAACAGTAATGATGACAACTGGTGCATTTCCTGAAGAACAATAAATGATGGAAACACTTAATGATACGAGGTAAATATTAGGCAGTTTAATACCAACTGGTCATTAATTCCTTAAGAAATGCAGAAATACAAGATGATTGTAACTTTCACAACATAAACACAGTGATTAGAAAAAATTATTGATATTCTCCCTCTTTCTTCTCCTTCATAATTTCTGCTACATGGACATGATCCTATGCACTTTCACTTGACTGGTCATATCTATGTCCTGTACTATTAGTCATACAGAAAAGTGCTTGAGTTTTTTCAGCATGTCTTTCTAGAATTAACATATATGCTTTATTATCACATTCCTACTGTCTAAGTGAAGAAATCTTTCTCTTATAAATTTATGATGATTTATAGAAAACATTTAACATTCATAAATAATGGCTTATTGTTATTATGGTTTACAACTGTCCTAATATCATGAAGATTGTTTGGACTAGAATGATCATTTAATTGTTTCTGTACAGCTGAAAAGGAAGATCATGTTCTTCTTGTATCAGATAGAAATTACTCAGGGTTGAACTTGCTTCTTAAAATAAACAGCATGGAAAAGTCTTCTTGTTTTAATAACTGGAATATAAAATTATAAAATTATTTTACAGAAACAAAAAATTAACTAGCGGATGGCTTTTCTATTTTTTACAGAACTTGATAATATTAAATAATATTCTAAGTAGTCTAGAATAATTAAATAAGATTTTAAGGAAAGAGTGCTGTTATGTACTATTTTATACACGTAGTCCAACTCTATTGCTGTACTAATACCAAGGTTGTGGGTCTGATGCCTGTATAGGTCATTCACTGAAGTGTTGAAATTGATCTTTGTGGGTTCCCTCCAGAACATTCTGTGATTCTGTGACTACATGCCTGTCTTTCACCATGGAGAAATGAAATCCTGTAGTGAAATTGGTACATTCTTAAAATGAATCCACTCTATCATGTGAGGAAATATGACAAAATGAAGATTAAATAAAAGGAAAGAAGAAATTTCACATTATGAAATGTTGCCCTGTGGCTGTAAAAAAGAAATTTAAAAAATATTAAATAAAGGACACCATGAAAATGGGACAGTATTCTTAGTGACTTCAGTAAGTCTCAGAACTATATCTACTTACACATATATGGATAAATTATTCAAAGGAATTTAATTAAATTAAAGAGAGAAATTATTATACTGTTTTAAGAATGAAATAACGAAGAATTCATGAAGAATTCATTAAAATGAAACATGAAATGAAGTATAATTCTGCTCTATGTCAGAAACAGAGGAGAATATATTCTATTCCATATATTGTATCTAATACTGGGACCTTACCTCATAGTTGAAAGCAATTTATAAGAGTGGGATCCATACCAGATGGGAAGCAGGAGTCTGCAAAATGTATCCTCAATGAAAAAAGAAGTAAAACATACAGTTTAAATTCTCTGAATCATGCCCATTTTCTACTTCAGGTAGGGATGAGGGTCCACAAATAAAATTTTCAGGGTTTTTATCTCCTTCCTTGTTCTCAACATAAACAATACAGAGGAAATGTAAGACACTTCCATGTTTATATTCTTTTTACAAAAATGGAACAAACTCCCATGAATTACTGTTTTTCCCATATAGATGTGCAGGTAGTAAATTGAGAAGAGTTGAAAAATGCAGCATATTGTACATCTCTGCATCGATATAAGTGGGCGCATAAGTGGAGTAATCTTCTTGGGGAACAAGGCAATAACAGATAACTTCTATTACTTATACTGCTCCTGAGAAAAGTGGAGGTATATGCTACTTCTTAGTTAAGAATAGAAGAAAAGTGACAGTCTACACCTGTGTAATATGAATTCTACTGATATAGTCATCTGTGTTCTTTCAACTTCTTGTCAGTGCAAAAGATTTGGAAGAAATAAAAAAAAACCCCAAAACTTGTGTTTGTAGCTTTACATATGTTCCCGCATTTTTCTCCACAAGGCAAAAGAGAGTCAAAGCAGAATAAAAGCACTGTCAGTTTAGGATGAGATTCTTTCTTTAATATTTTAATACTGCTGTTTTCATATTCTGTATCTTTGTTTCTTGTCTGGCAGTACCCAGATCATATTAACAAGAAAGTAACTTGAAACTTACTTTACAGTACTAAAAACTTTTGTCATTTAAGAGAAATATGAATGAGGTGATTTTAATTGGAAATTCTGTCTCATAAAGGATTATAAAATATATGTAACTTATATGGTAAAATATAAGTTTATAGCTGAATGCTATACTAAAATTTATAGAATATCCATTATATTTAGTGTAAGATTTTAATTATTTGAATGTAATATATTGAGGGTCAACTCCATCTCTGAGATCACAGAATTTTAGAATGGTTTGGGTTGGAAGGGACCTTAAAGATCATCATCTAATTCCAACCCCTCCATGCCATGGGCAGGAATGCCACCCACTAAACCTTGTTGCTCAAAACCCCATCCAGCCTCGCCTTGACTACTTCCAGGGCAGTATTCCAGGGCAGTATTCCAGGGAATCAACTTCTTTGGACAACTTGTGCCAGTGTCTCACCAGCCTCTGAGTAAAGAATTTCTTCCTCATATCTAATCTAAACCTGCCGTCTTTCTGTTTAAAGCCACTCCCACTTGTCCGATCACTATGCCCTTGTATAACGTCCCTCTCCAGCTTTCTGTAGACCCTCTTTAGGTACTGAAAGGTTAAACAAGGTTTCTGCAAATCTTCCTCTTCTCCACGCTGAATAACCCCAGTTCTATCAGCCTGTTTTCATAGGAGAGGTACTAAGTTACAGAGTTAAAGAGCCAGTGAAACTGGTAAGAAACTTTTCAATGAAACAATTCCTCCTGACAGAATATGCCCTATTACTTTTATGAGAGTTCAGTTTACTAATATTCTTATGGCAAACTATTTGCTATTTAGTACTGTGCAGTCCACTACTGTCTTTAGTCTAAAGTCTTTTAGTCTAAAACTGTTTAGTTTTTTGCCTGCTTGGCAGGTGGGACGCTGAGAATTTCCAAGCTGACTGTGATTATGCAGTGATTCTCCTCTCCTCCACTCTTCTCTCCTTCCCTCAATTTGTACCTACT
>VZRO01001565.1:679225-706364 GCA_013397915.1 Daphoenositta chrysoptera | reverse complement strand
ACCACCGGTGGGTCTGGTGAACCCGAACTGGGACTTCGCCGACCCTCCCGCGCCCGTGAGCAGCCTCCGCCATCCTCTCCCGTCCGGGCGGGTGCCGCCACTGGCGAACACAGCTAGCCGGACAGCCAGTGTCCCGGCACTAGTAGAAATTCTGGGATAATCAAAAAGCCCCAATAAATCTCTCTGTTTCTAAGAAGGGTTTCCCCTTTATACATCAAAAAAAAAAAAACAAAAAAACAAAAAAACTCAAGGTTTTTATGTCTTGGATATTTTATTTACTGAGGCAAAGTAAAGGTTGTGACGTGGGACTTCCATGTATTTGGTTTATCTCAGGATAACATCTGGTGTATATTACAATCAAATATGTAGCAGTTTAAACTGTAAGTGAATTACAATAACCAAGATCTGGACTAAGGAGAATAGGGATTTTCTGACTACTACTTACCGCATGATGTGCTGTAAGAAGCAGATATTAGAGCCTATCTACACACTCGAACACCTTAGGACAGCTGTCAGGATAAATGTACATTCAGGATCTAAAGCTTGTCACAGCTGGTTTCAGAACAAATATATGGGAGCTACCTGCAGGGTGGTCCATTTCCTCCATGTTTGGAAAGACCTGGGGTTTAACTGAGATAGTAAGCATGTCTCTAGGCTGAATGGAAAATTTCAAATGTAAAATACATAACAGTATGTGCATTTCTTAAGAAATGTAAGGCAGCAGAAACACTTTGAAAACCTCTCCCCTCTGTCTGCACAGATAAGAGCAAACACACTGTATGTGCATGATTTGTCATATCCTTATGCAGTCGCTCCTTCTAAGTTTATGACAGACAGAGATGTGCATATCGTGAGCTACGTTAATGCATGAATTCAGCTTCTTTAGATTAGCATTTAATGCCTTCCAAAAGGCGAGGCATGTGCACTGCTTTGTGTATGACTTGGAATAAGCCCTGCCGAAGTTGGGATTTGCAGCACCTAGTCCTGATGATCAGGCAGCTGCCAGTCTGAACTGAAGTAAAGGGAGGGCCTGCCCTGGCTGGGAGAAGGACAGGAGTTAAGGGCCTGTGACTCCCACTGCCCTTGTTGTTTTCGGGCATGATATGGAGAGCTGTCTGGGACCACATGGAAAGAGAGGTCAGCTTGACAGAGTATTCCTGGGAGAAATAGCAATGCATAGAGACTCAGCGGCAGGTTTTCCAAGCTGAGACTTTATTGTGTGAATAATAAACTGTGATTAGAATATTCACCTGACATTGTCATAGATGTCTGCAAAATCTTAGTAAAAAATTTCAAAACTCCTTAACATCCACTGAAAGGAAAAGATATTTCAGTACACAATTTATGTGTCATTTTAGACTAGGCGAATAGCATGCTAGTTACAGATTTTATTTTTTATCCTTGCATAGGCAGTAAATTGAGTGCATAGCAACCCAGTAAAGGGTTGTCCTTACAAGGACAGATTTATGGAATTCTGATATTGTGATTCTGTTATCAATCTCATGGAAGTGTTGGTCTCTGTTGATACATTATAGCCAATAACCTGTCTATGAACAGTAAGAACAGTGTGAAATGCTTCTGAATAGAAAATATACACTCTGGTCATCATTTGGCTACTTGTTAGCTAGCAAATTTTTCATGTGTGTGATATTCTATAATTCATAAAATACAGACTGTCCTAGCTAAGATACCACTAGAGGAAGGGCTATTCCTGGCACCAAGTCCTCAATTTAAAAGTCTGGAAAGAGAGTCTTTAATTCATAGGCCATAGGACATTTCACTGCTTGATTGTCTAGTTCTGTTGGTTATTGCAGAAGAAGGAGGGAAACCCAATGAGTAAAGACAATATTCAAGAGATGTATTAGAACCAAACAATTGCCTTCTGCATGATAATAAATAAATAAATAAATAAATACAGGAAACCAAAATGCATAATATAGGAAACTTAAAGAAAAATGTGAAAATGCTTGAAATGAGGGCTTTCAGTGTTTTCAGAGAAAAAGGCTCATGATTTTTTGGAAACATGTTTTGCTCTTGGATTGAAATGATATAACATCCATAACAAAAGTTTTCATCGATTTCTGAGTTGAAAATTCTCTGGATTATCAGAAAAATTACTTCTTTGGTGCTGGACTCCTTGTATACCCCAAAATGCTTGCCATTTAAGATTTCAACAGGGACATTTTATAAAAAAATTTTTAAAACATATTAAAATTGTAGATCCATATCTGCCTTGATATTGGGCAGGACTCTACATTATTTGTTTATCTTTGCAGAGAATGAAGAAATAAAATCAGAAATTTTGACTTATGATTCAGTGATTTGCTATCTCGTTAACATCTTTGCCACAATATTCTTCAAAGTTGATGGTACTTTTCTCTCCCTTACAGAACTTAGTATTGTATGTCTTCAGAAAATAATTCCTGGCCACGTCCACTTCATGGTATGACCAGAGTAAGTCAGCTGAAAGATTCAACTTTGCACTTAGTGTAAAAAATCCCAGTTACACCTCCATGTGCATTATTGTTGTGCCAATATCTTTACATTGTTCAGTTATATTGATAACACAAACATGCAAAAAAAAAAATTTAAAAAAATTATTCAAAAAAAAACCTTGCCATATTAATTTATTTTTAATTATCATTGAGTAAAAATACATTTTCTATCTGAATAATGAATGTATTTATTTTCTATCCCATAATATTTCAGAATTATGCATTAATTGCCCATTTTTTGGATATGACCATGGTTAATGCCTTAATAATAATAAAAACAACAATAATAAACAAAAACACTGGCCTCATTCAGTACAAGGCACTATTAATTGTTTGCCATTGAAATCCTACACAAGGAAAAGGGTTGATACAGAGTAAAACATTACAATTTATTAATTGATGTTCTGTAGTTTTGTCCAAATGCAAAACCCACACTATGCCTAGAATCTTACAGTCTGAAAGATTATTTTCAAAGTGGCTAAAATTAGATGCAAATAGGAAGTTTAATCCATGTGCGTAATGATCTGATAAGCGACATTTCTACATATTTGCATATATATTATTTAAAGAGAACCACAGGCTTCGTTGATTAAAATGCAGCCTTAGTGAAAAAACAGAGGAATGCCTTCTCAGACACCTTCAAAAGTGTGAATGTAGCAAGGTCTTATCACACCATAATTTATTTTAAATTCTGTTAAGTGCAGCAGTAAGTTTTAGCCTTATTCTTTTTGCTTCCAGAAAATATTTAAAGTAATAAATAGCTCCCTGATTGGAGCTATTTTAAACTTAGCAAGTTAAATACTTAACATTCTTTTTCTATAGCATGTTCTCCAGTCATCAGGGGAAATAAGTGTTCCTTATAAAAAGAACCACACTGAAACAATTCAGATACTTCAAAGCCTTAGGTTGCCTGCCAGAACTTGCTTTAATGTATTTGTTTTGTGAAATTTAAACAAGGGACACAATATTTATAAGTGTACCCTATCATTATGAAATTTGTCTTTTTAGAAATCATTCTTAAGGCTAGGTATTTTCAGAGCTATAAAAATGTTTATAAATCAGATTATAAAGTGATACAGTAGATCTAAGTTTGTTTAAAGCACAGGACTGGGAGTCGTAAGAACACAGACTTGCTCTGACTTCACTAATGACATTAAGGGAGAAATCTTTCTGCAACATTTAAGGTCAAGCATTCATAGAAGAAGAAAGGCAACATCAGCAGCAGGGAGGTGGGGACACACAAATAGATATGTTCCCTTCAGACAACCTTATCCCTCATAAACTACAATCAATCCTCCTCTGCAGTTTGATTCACCAAGATCCACAGAATTCTTTCTAGGAAGAAACAAGAACTGAAAAGCTCAGTCAGTGTGGTTTATATCAGTTTTATTTTCTCTCCCTTTCATTTCCTAATGGGAAAACAAATAGGAAACGATAATCTGCTGTTGAAAAAACTAGGATTTTGAGTCTCTCTCGTATTCTTTCTTTGTTCTGTAGGCTGTGACACCAACACTGAGATGTAACAAGGATTTAAATGATTGCAATCTGGCTGTGTCTTGGGACATCTAAGCCTGCCATCCTGCTGCCCATCTGAGACTTCCTTAAGTGAGATTGACAACTCAAAAACCAGACTTATTTGGGATTTAGAAATATTTACTGTGTTTCTGAAGGTAACAACCCCATGACAGCAGCATTACTGTCAAAAATGAGGTGTGCTATACATCACACAAATCACTGTCTAGGCAAACTGCCTTTTAAAAGGGAGACTGAATGTGTCCAGCTGTGTGCTTTGTTTTCCTAAGTGTATGAAGCAGCAAAGTGTATTAAATATTTCTCTGTACCAATCTCCACATTCCCAGTGAGTGGGTCATTTGACTCATTAAGCCTCTGCCGTTGTAGGCACCTCCCCATGATGGGATACGCGTCTTCTGATTGAGGTTTAATTGGCTTTTAATTCCCTGGATCTTCCCTCTTGGGATCTTCATGATGTAAATGACCTTTTTTTTTTCCACAGCAATAGGGGAACTTCTTGATCATTGTGACCTGTGAGAAGATAACAGGGAGTGGCCTCTCATTAAAACATCCCTTAGCAATCACAGATGCATCCCTTCCAGTGTCAACTTCAGTATGTCAAATTGACTTGAGCAGTTACTACCTCTGATATTCCTCTGCTGTTGTTAGTACTTCATTCCCCCACATCCTGTCACTAGAGGTCTGAGAGGCATGAGGACAGAACTTGATATTCAAAGTCAGTGTAAAGAGAGAGTTGGTTCTCTGTTTACACTGTTTTTGTTTCTGAAGGGTCATGTAGCCCTAAAAGACAGGACTCTGCCTGCAACAAGAGTTACACAGCTAGGTGTTAACTTGCAGGATGTGCCCATAGCCATCTGTCTTTTTCCCAGTTACTGGCAGAGTGGGGGAGACCACAGTCTGACTCCCTGTGCTCTCTGTCTTAACCCTGCAGAGCCCTGTAATCATCCTTGAATTGCTCAAGATCTCCCTGGCCAGTAATATCAGTATTGAAATGAATGAGCAGAATTCTTTTTCTGTGAAAAGAGAACAGTCTGTGGGCTGGATAATAGATTAAATTTGTTCCACTACTGTGGAAAGGCAGTGCAGAGTCTGCTCTTGTCTTGGAGTGAGCTGGTTGTAGCTTGGTTTAGCAGTCAGTAAGTGCTGCCTGACCTGTTTTAGCTTCAGCAATGGGAACTGTCTGTGCTAAAGCCATAAGAGTCCTGGGGGACCACTGTGCAAAAAACAACATTCCCCTGGGGTAACAGAGCTGGGGGATGCTGAGTGGCATCTTTCAAACTTCAGCTGTGAAACTATGAAAAGAAAGTAATGCATTTCAAAAAAATAAAGGAAAGTAGTAACACTTGTGCCCAGCTTTTAGGAGAAATGCATCATTGATCTCATACTTCTCTTGGGAAGGAGGAGGAAAAAACTCTCTTCATGAACATGATAGTCCTTCCTCCAAAGACAGTACGATGCTGTCCCATGCTGACCCCCATGCCACATTCTCTTTTCCTAGAAAATTAAATTTTTATCCTTAGGATTCAGGGAGTCATCAGGAAGGCCAGTATAGGTTTCAGTAGAAGAGGGGTTTGTGTAATAAGTTTACCTGTATTATTAACATAGCTATTCTGTTTCAGTTTGGACTATGAGGGTTAGTATTACACAATTTGAACTTCTAAGTTGTTAAAACATAAATTGGAATAACAATAAATTCTTAGATTCCCCTTAGACCCATATTGATGGTGTGTTCCCCTTGGCTGACAAGATTTAGAGCACTGTGTCCTGTTCTGCTTTATCGCTGTTACCACACTGGGTCTGGCAGCAGTGACTGGGCCCACTGTCAGCACGCCTCTGCACCAGCTGTGGATTATCATTTTTTATCCTATTATACGAAGTATTCTTGGATAATTCTATTCTGGGTAACAAGTCTGATTAATCTGCCTGAACCAAGCAGTCTGCTTCACCAAATATATGAAGTTTCAGTGAATAACACTTAATAGTATGAGCTTCTGCATGATATTACAAACTGAGGGAAAAGTGTCTTTCAAAATCGTCTCCAAGGTATAATTTTTCTGCAGAAGTTTCAGCTACTTGAGTGTGAGATAAATCTATCATATTTCTAATTTCAGTGGCATGTACAGAATGATAATCTAAAGGCAATCACTTGTATTGTACTAATGCAATGACCTGTAAATAGTAAAGGAGATTGTTCATAATGACTTTTTCTAAAGATTTATTAAAATAAGTAACAAGATTTTCTTCCAGACCTACACAAGTAGACTATCATCTCTGAGTGAGTATACCTATACTGCTTCTCCAGCAGTGAAGAAACAAACTGGTGTATGTTTTATCTATTAGAAATGCATAGACACCTGTATGCACATGCAAGTGTTTGTATGGTTCCAATATAGAACGAGATTTGTTGAAAAAATCCTTTAAAATAAAACCCTATAGGAAAGTAAGACAATATCTGTATCATAGAGTATGATTCATGCTGAATGCTTACTAATGCTTGCTTCTTCTAAAAAAAGACTTAAATAGAGTCAAAAAATCATGTTCTATTTATCATAAAGTCAATTAATTCTCCTTTATTTAATGAGTTTAACCCCAGATGGAAACTAAATACCAGTCTCTCATTTGCTCTCCCACTTCCTGGTGGGATGGAAAGGAGAATCAGAAAAAAAACCTGAAAACTGTGGGTTGAAATAAGAACAGTTTTATAACTGAAATAAGGTAAAATATTATAATAATAACAACAACAGTATTAATAATCATCATAATGAAAAGGAGAGAGAGAGACAGGAATAAATTCCAAGGAAGAAAATCAGTACTCAATAAAATTACTCACCACCTGCTGACCAATGCTCAGCCCATCCTGATAGCAGCTCCTGGGAGCTTCCCCCCAGTTTATGCCCTGAGCATGACATTGTATGGTATGGAATATCCCTTTGGCCAGTTCAGGTCAGCTGTCCTGGCCATGCTCCCTCACAGCTTCTTGTGCACTTCCTCACCAGCAGAGCCTGGGACACTGAAAATCCTTGACTTGGGGTAAGCACAGCTTAGCAACAACCAAACATCAGTGTGTTAACAACATCATTCTCATAATTAATTAAAATTTGTACCAGCTACTAAGATGAAAATTAACTCTTTCCCAGTTCAAACTTAGACACTTATATAACTCAAGTAACATAAATATCTTAAAAAATGAAATGTCTTGAAGTGCACTTTAGAAGAAGAGGTGTGCAGTTCTTCAGAGAAATGAACTTTTTCCATTTAATATATCAAAAACTGCAGCATAGCATGTGTTTTAAAACAAATATTGCCTATAAGTCTAAGCAAAGATTTGCATTTGGTGGATTTTACAAAATGAAGTTCCCCAGACAACAAAGTTTTATTTCTCACATATTCTCATATGGCACCTTGGCATTAACAGATGAGTTTTTCTTGGAGATCTTGCATTCACTTTCTTTCCTCACAATATTTTAGTGTATATTTTCATGTATGGCTCATTCAAGTTTGTTAAAATACATCATGTGCTTCATTTTGTCTTTGTAATAAAAAAAACATAGCCATTAGAGGCATTTTAAGCCTTGCAGATATTTCTATGAATTCCAAATTATTTTTTGTTTGTTTGTTTATATACTTGATATACCTTTATTCCCGTATGTTTGTGCAAGTCCTTGAAATTGTTCAATTGTATTTACACTAAGACACCAGCTGGAAGAAAATTAGGTATGTCTCAGCAACTTAGGTGGCACAATAGTACCATAGTAGAGAGACATCTGTCCATCTTAATGATTAAAACATATATAATTACAAACATATAAGAAATGGGTTAACTATCTGACATGACATGATTTCTGGATGTTTGTGTATATTATACTTCTTGCATTATGGAGAAGCTACCTGTTTATTTGTTACTCTGCTGGAGGCTGCTGCTCCCTTAACAGGGATGGCTGACTTGATACATAGACATTACTGAACTTCTTTTGCCTATACTCCAGTATACTAGCCTGAAGGGAAATCAATATCCCCTTTTTTACTTTAACGTTGGCTTATAAACTGCAGGAGTCCAGGAACTGACTCATGAGTCCTTCAGTGCTGCCTTTTTCTGTAAGCTGTGTTACAGTAAGTTCTGGGACTAGTATTTGTGGCCCAGAGAGATCCTGACTCCAACTCAGGATGTTTCCCAGGATATACAAAGCTGAATTAATATTTTTAAAGTTAGATGGCCTTTTGAAAGTCTCAGGAGTAATTGAAGAGTAGCTAGTTCAACCACATGATGAATGAAAACAGATTTTTTCTACCTGAACCTGTGCTGTCATCCTAGATGAATCCCTAATGTAGTCAAAAATACAACTAGCAGAATATCAGTGCAGAGAATGTCTTGTGCACTTCAGTGCGGGTGCACCTGGTGCAGTAGCAAACTTATAAACAAATAAAGTTGAAAAAGGGAAAGCTGGATTAAAACCGCAACCTGAGCTGCCTCTGACGTGAGCTTTTGCTAATTTTGGGCTAAAAAATAGCACTTTTAATCTCATCCATGCTGGCAACAACCTCAGCAACTTTTAAGATGAATAAACAACTTTCACTTCAAAATGGATTTCAATATGACAGGGATAAGAAATATATGATGCAAATAGAAGGGTGTCTGTGAGTCAGTCAGGCCTATGACGCTAACATAATAAATAAGATTTGTTAGCCAAGAAATTTGAAAAGAGTTTTAAGCATTCCCTATATACTGCAAGCTACAGATTTGGTACCCTCAGAGTGTTGGTAGAGATTTTTTTAAACAATACAGGACATTAAGCTTGAAACATCAATATATGTCAGTCTTATACTTTGCGAGACAGAAGATAGATGATTCTTATTGCCATAATGATTAGAGGTCTAAGAGTTCTAATATCCAAGCTGCATTATCCTGCTTCTGACACTTACCAAGAACTTGTGTCCTACAGAGAACCAAACAGGCATCTTATTAATCAAGTTTTTCAGAGAAAACCTGCTCTCAGCTCTTCAGCACTCAAAGTGTACACTCAAATAGTGTATTTTGCTTGTGAAAAGAATAGGGTGCTGGCTACCTGAATAATATGTGAATATTGCTCAGTAGATGCTGTGCAGTCAAGGCTATCCCAAAATATTTACAAATAAAATATAGGGTAAATTAAGTTTGAGAAGGAAAATTATATATGGGACTAAATTAACTTATGGGAACCAACATATACATTTTCCATGGTTTAAATTACAAAGTAGCTTTCCATGTTGTGGGAAATAAAAGAAGAACTAGTGAGCAGGAAGGGAAACAAGGCTGCAATGCAGGAAAAACTAGTCAGGGAATTAGATAAATTTATGTAAAAAATCCATAAGTGAATCATAGACATGTTTTTTTAAATCATATTTGTTTCACTGTTTGACCAAATTAAGGAATGTAGGCAGAGGGTTGTGCTGGAGCCAACTACCAGTTGGCTGAAACTGCAGGAACAATATCTGCATCCAATTTTATCTGATAAGGCTTCTCCCTTGTTCTTTTTTCCTGCCTAGGACAAGTTCTGCACTTCGATGAAGGTGAAAAAGAAGTTTTTGAGTGAGGGGTGGAACAGGAAGAAGTTGAAGAATGTGGTTTCACTGCATATTCTCCATGTAAGTTAGCAGGAAGAAGGAGAAAGAAAAAAAAACCCATTTTATTCTTTGGGAGTAAAGAGGTATCTGATCTGGAATTCATTTTGCCTTTTCCCTGATTTTCCATTTAGATTTTATTTTATCTTCCCATATTGTTACGTAGAAATTCAAAAATTAGGCTAATTTGGTAAATCTCAGTGAAATCTAGCACAACTTCTCTATCATTTGAAGTCTCTAATGGTCTACTGGAACTTTCTCTACTTTTGACTGAAGGGAGTGTATTTCCAAACTATGCCTTCCTCCTGTTCCAGCATTTCAGTCTTTTCAGAGTGAGAGATGATGTAATAATTTTGGATTTTAGAATTGTTTTCAAAGTCCTTGAAAATCACAGGACCGAAAAACAGGTGACAGTATTTCCCCTGGATATCTCAGGCTCAAGTTTCTTGTTGATAGATCTACAAGCTACAAACTGGCATCCTGTGTATTGAGACTCAGGGATAACTGATACTCTATACATGTTCTCTTTGTTTAGACCTGAAGATACAGCTTTATATTTCAGGCAGACTCCATTGTCTCAATGGTTTTTATTAAGCAAAAAAATCCTAGTTTAGTCGTTTTGACACCTAGCTTCAATAACATACTTATTTGCTAGTTCACTTGTTTACTAAACTATCCATCCAAGATGTGTGAGGGAACAATCCAGACATCTACTTGTCTTTGCTATTCTGAAGTTCCTTACCACCTGGTAAAGGTGATAGGGACAAATCCCTAACTGTTAGAGTTATCACAGATTTGGATAGAAATTTTCAAATCAGTGAGTACAAAGGTATTTGTCTTGCAAACAAAAATCTTTAAGAAAAGCCTCATAATTACAAAAATTTGAGTCAGAAGAGGTATTACAGTTGCCTGGCACAAAAATGATGACATGAAAAAACCTACGACTTGAAAATAATAATTTTTTCATTAAAGTAGCAGAAAATCCAAATGAAAAGCTTCAAACTGTGGCATTATCTACTATTAAAAGATCTTTAACAAGCAACTTTCAAACCAGCATGAAACCTAATTATAAAATATCTTTGCAGTAGCTGCTTCTATTTACATCTGTTCAAGCACAGAAGCAAATAATCCAGGCTTTCCTCTAACATCAGCATGTTCCTGACCTTTCTCGATGACACTTCAGAAGGAATTGACTGCATTTTGAAGACCGATGCTGCTGGCATTGAGTTCTATGACAAAGCTTCCGTTTACTCCACTCCAGAAAAACTACAAATAATGTCAGATATGTGATTGATTATATACAAATGCTTTATTTTCTTTGTTCATTTCCCTCCTATACTGACTTTCCCCCTCCTTTCAGCCCCTCCAAAAAACCAGAGTCACTCTTTCTGTACAGTAGTATGGGCAGCAGAAATGGGTAATATGCAGGCATATTTACCATCACTTTATCTCCATTTGCCATTTTACTGGATGTAGCTATCCTCCTGGAAGGTACTCATCACACCCCTTTACTCACCGGGGCATTGTCTCTTATGATTATCTTCAGTTATTTGAGATGCACATACGTATTTATTTGTATTAGTATCAACCCTTCTCATCAAGCACTACTGGACCACAAAATAAAGTTGTTAAAAAAAGAGGGATACTGAATCATCACACTCTTCAGGAACCTATCTCCACTCAGAAACTGATTATACTGGAGTTGCAGACAACATGGAATTTAATTGGTAGTAGCTGTTAAAATGTGTTTTATCTGAAGGCTCTGGTGTCCATCCTTCTGTCACTGCCTGGAAATTTCACTCACACACATATGATTCACAGATATATTGTTAATATGGTTAATATACAGTTTTGAATCATATACAATTGTGGTATTTGCAGTGTTTTGTCTTCTTCATAAAAATATATAGGGCTAGGGGCTCAAACTGCATAAAACTAGCATACAAACCAAGAATAATTCAAGTTTGAGAAAAAATATGACAGTTTGTTTTCTTATTTACTACTGCTTGTATTGCAAGAAAGGTGGGTGCTTCAGAAACAAGCAAGTGGCACCAAGACCCCAAGTCTGAGTTTCTTCTGTTACTCATCCTGACAGAAATGATGGAGAGGGGAAGAGGGTGAAAACTCTTCTCTGTAACAAAACTTGCTTCTGAAAAATGACTGGCATTTTACAGGCTAGTGCCATCTTTCAGAACCTTTCATCTCTAATGCATGTCCTTTTAAATTATCACTATGGTCTAGAATTGTTCAGGCTCTCAAGAAACTAGCTGGAATTTGAGTTGCAATAGTTATTCAAGGCCTTTGTTTCTAGAGCAGTGACACACCACTGGTATGTAAAATAACACTTTCTAGCCCAAGCAATAGTTAACTGATGTAAATTAGAACAATTGATCCAAGTTTCACTCCTCTCTAGAAGTTAATTTATTTACTTCAAGTCAAGAAGTTTAGCACCCGTGTTTTAGAATTTTAACCACTTGAATTCAGGGTCAGACACATTTTTATAATTTTTATAATTTTGTAATTCTCTCAGTTGGAAATGGTTGCCTCTGAGTAGTTCAGCATAAACTTCTTTCCTAGTTTCCTATGCCCTAGCTTAGACAGACAGTAACAATCTCCATGAATATTTTTTTTTGGAGCTTACACAGGCTTGTTAATGTGACAAGTTACCTGTAAGTTTGGCTTTTCAATGCTCAGTTTCTGTTTAAAATTTGCCTACTGCAATTGTTCATATTCCAGATGATCCCTGACTTACTCACTTAATGAACTACTTGTGTTTATTTTGTTGTTTGCACATTGATTCTACTGTTGCTTTTCAAAGTTAAGTAATTTATTGATTAGCTTGAATTGTAAACACAATTTTTAATTTACCCTTTAAGAACAATAGTATGTACTTTTATATTACTTCATTGCCTTCGCTGTTTTTCCTCACTTCAGTAATCAACCCTATATTAATCTTTTCAAAATTATGAAATCTGTTTCAGGTTTTATAGCTTGCTGTGAATCCCTTGAGCAGAATACATAATCATTTGTGAAAGGTTGTGTTTGTGACATTTCTTATCTTTGCTTGTTACATAACATTGATTTTATTTGTCTTCTATTATTCTGCACAGAATAGTAGTTGTGATGAGTTTCTGTGTCAATATCCTATGAAAAGACAGCAGAATAATTAGCTGTATCAAGGCTGTGTGAGTGACATTCTCTCACCTTGTCAATAGTGGGTTTCTGTAGCTCAGAATGAGATTACAAACTTCTGAGAACAACAGCAAAATTAGTATTGCAGGGGTTTAAAGTGATGGGATTTTTTGGCCAAATGCCTTAAGACAGTAAGAAGAAGCTTTATCTGACTATAATCAGTGTTGAAGAATAACAGAATGGTCAGTGGATGAACAGATAGTCACAGAGGAAGTAGATGGCCTCTTCAGACCTTAAAAATGTACCTTTGAAGTATATGCTTACCACTGTCATGGAAAATGTGTTCAAAAGAAAAAAACAAACAAAAAACCAGGACTAATTGCCTTGCACCATCACTCTCTGAATTTGCAACTATCGCAGTGTTAAAGTCATTGGGGGAAGAAACCCTTAAGTTATGAAATGGTTTTAAACATGTTTAGATTCCATTTTTTAAGTTGTGTTTGCCTGCACAAAAGATATCTGTTTATCACACTATTGCTTTATTTGGGAAAGTTCATTGAGGAGCATCATATTTTACTTTTATGAAGTCATAATGTATTGCCTGGTAGACCTGAACAAATAGTTTATTTGTGCAGAATAGTGATATAGAAGGATCAAAGGTATTTGGGCAGAATATATTTGTGTGTTTAGAAACTGGTTCCTTTTCAGGCCAAAAGCATGAGTTTTCAGCCATTCATTTATGAAGATTTGAAAATACTTATGAAACTGCAGATTTTTGCATATTTTTCACTGGAAAAATTGCCTTTCTGCACCACACCTCCTAGATTAATTACCCACAGGGTAGTGTGGGTCGCCAGTGGTTCGCATTTCTTTAACCATCTTCAGCTCACCATTTGGTAAAGTGAAAGTGTCCTAGCAGTTCTGTGCTTTTCACAATATCAGATGGTGATATATGATATCTCAAAGCCCAGGCAAAGAAACAGATTGTGAAAAAGTTATATTTTCATGCATCTGTACTTCAAATGTGCCAGAGAAGTATACTTACCTCAGCACAGCTCACTAGTCACTTCTGCCTGAAGTCTTATTCACATATAGGTCTCTCTAAGGGGCCAAGATGAAGGAAGACCAGGGACTTTTTGAGTATTCAAAACCTCCTTTCCATAATTTTTTGGATCCTTTTTTTATGGAACTGAGGGAGACCTTCCTTCAATTCTCCTTGTCCCTTTTTTGTAATGATAATCTACAGATTGATGAAAATAAAGAATTTTTATACTCCCTGAATTTGAATATTGTGTCTTCTGAGAGAAAGAAAAACTTTGTGACTGGTTAATAGTCAAATTGTATTGAAATCTGTTGTGTTTACCAATTTTCATGCTCTAGTTACACCAGGTTTCACTTATTTGGAATTAAAACAAATCAAATAGCCATTTTGTTGAATCTTTGCAATAGCTATAATCAGCAAAGCATGTAAAAAGTTTGGGAAATTATTTTAGTATTATTTATATTTTCTTCATGCTTAAACTAGTTTCTGTTCTTTGTTACTGAACTCTTTCAAAAAGATTGATGAAATATCTTAGCAACATACATTATTCTGTGGTCTTTAGCAAGTTTCTACATGCTACCACTAAATAACGTGATGTAATTTTTACTGAATTTTTTTTGAAGTAAACAAAACCAAATTTTTATAAAACAAAGTCCACATACATATGTCCGCTGCCCCAGCAAGCTTCTTTTTGTACTGTAAACACGTGACTGTATAGGGAGAAATAAAGTTAAATTTATTAATGATAGAAAAAGGTCTATTTGCAGAAATTTTTAAATTCAATCGTGTGAAATGAAGCACATGAGTGTCTTGCTCTCTTCAGGTGATTCTGGTCTAGGAGCTCCAGCTGAAGTGTGCAAGCCTCACGCCCTGCTCAGTAACGCCACGATCAGCACAGCACGAATGGCTCGCCCTACTCAAAAACTCCTGTAGCTATTCCCAGGGCCGTGATAAGCTCAGCTCTGCTTGCTAATAAATTCATAAACCCCCATTGACTTTACCACCAGGAAACCATTTTGAGACCTTCGCCTCAACATCAGCTTTCTAAGATATGTCTTCAATGATCTTTTTCCCTGGAAAGGTTCTTATTTGCAGCTGACCAAATGGCGAGGTTTTGCTATCCCTTGATTAGAAATTTCTTCAGGTGTGGTGCTATTGACTTTTAAGTTCACTGTGAGTAACCCAGCTTTGGAAGCAGGAGGGGCTTTGGGTATTATTTACTCTTTTTTTCTTTCTTTTAATTTTTATTTTACTTAGACCCAGGGAATTTTAGTGGAATTCAGCAATTCCAGTGAAGCCAAGCCCCCTTAGAAGACATAAAGCCATATTCCCCAGTCCAGTGCCTGTTCCAGACCTCATCACTGCAGGAGTTAAAATTGTAATTTGGTTTCTCAAGTGTCACCCTACCTCTCCTAGGAATTCAGCTGTGTTCACTTGATGCCTTTTATTTCCTCACCTAATATCAAATTGTTCTGTTAATTAAAATGTAGAAACTCACTGCATTTTACCTATCGATGAAGTAACCATTTAGAAAAACCTCAGACATATTTCCTGTGTATAATTAGTGAATTTATCTCTGCCATATTTTGAAATATAGTTCAATATTCTGTTAGAGGTGTTTTAAGACAGTTAATTTCTCATTGGTACTTTCGTTTTTGTTATATCTTGTTATAATGAAGAATGACTTATGTATGTTTGCTCATTTAAATTTTTTTTAAGACACTTTTATATGATTATAAGCACTGTAGTTGGAGTTCTAATATATCCCTAACTATGAAGCACTTACTATTTTCTTAAGAACTGTGAGGTTGCTAAATAAAGCTGATAAATATTAGTGAGTTTGGTTTTTTGTGAAAAATAAATATATTGTATATATTGTTATAGAAGTATATTTATATATCTATACATTGTATATATGTATATTTGTGAATATTTTATATAAGTATAATATACATATATAAAATATATGTAAAATAAATTTTATGACATATATAAAGTAGTAACTAAACGAAGCTAAAAGAGTTAATTGTATAGTTGTATAACATTTTAAGATTATGTCACTAGTTACATTCTTGGCCTTTAAAAATCAATCACTGCTATATACACTGTATATACTATATTACTAGATTTTGCACACATATTAATGTTCAGCTGAACAACCCGAGTTTTCTAATCCTTTTACATGCCACTGAACATAGCTTAGACTGATTTTTGTCTAAACGTTTTTGTACTTTAAGGGAAGTGTGTAGATGATAGGACAAGTCATTCTAGGAAAAGCTAAACCAGGTCAGGCTTGGAGGAAAGAGAATAGGCAATGTACACTTCTGAATGCCTTTTCAGCCTCCTGGGACTAGCAGTGAAGAACTTCTTGTGAGATCTGTGTATTTAGAGATATTAATTAATTATTTTCTCATGTTCTTTTCCTTCCAGTCTTTTTTCCATCCCCTGAAATGATTCCCTATTTTGCCTTATACTAATTTTACGTGTGATAGCCACAAAAATACATCAAAAGACATTTCAGTTTTCTTAATGCTGTACAATTTTCAAAAATCAATCAAGGAGAATGTCAATCACCCACATGTATATAATCTGCTCCATAAAAATGAGCAGCTCTTCACTATTAGTGCTTTAGTCACTCATGACACTGCATGTTTACAGTGACATTTCTCTATGTTATATTTAAGATGATGTAGCTGTCTTTCCCTGAATGCACAGAAAAAATTAATTTTTCTGGGAAGAGGTTTAGACACATTTTAACAAAGTCAATAACATGAAAATCATAGTTTGTTTAAGTTTCAGTTAAGAGAAAGTCAAGATTTATACATGGAAAGCCAACTGTTTCTTATGTTAGAAAATATGTAATTCATAGGAAGTGGTTGATATTCTAGGTAAAATTATGCACAAGTAGAGGCAAAAGCATCAAAATTGTTTCTAAGAACAGGCAGGAAAGAAAGTCCGTAGCATATATGGTAATTTCAATGATCTCACGAGGTAATCCTGCATTATTCCTTTAGGCAGCTGGAATAGAACTTGGAGCAGCACATCAGGAAAACAATTTGCTAGAGAACACCACTAACAGCATCTGCACCTGTCCCAAGTTCATAATTAGAGTATTGGTTTTAATATTTAACATATCTAATCAGTTAATTTACATCGGAGTAAATAATGATTTTGCTGTTGCTTAACAGCTAAATAGCTAAGGTGCTGAATATTTAAACACACATTTGGAGTGCCAGTACTTTTCTGCAAAAACTGACGTTTGTTTCTGCCTGTGTGTATTTTGCTTTTACAGACTCACCATCCCACTTACAAGCCTAAATATTCTAGAGTAGAACTGAAAGGACGTTCAGGTGGATGTTCTCTGACGTTACACTGTAAAGCAGAATTAGCCTGAGGGTCGTGCTCCAGTCTGGATGGGCTACCTTTACACACCATTCACATCATTCAACACCTTCTTTCTCTGTGGTGAAAAATCTCAGATATGGGCTGATGTTCAAGGGGTACATAAAATAGTTAGCTGTCTAGGATTTCTTTGAAAGAAATTCGAGTTGGAGCAGTTAGTCTGCTGCTCATCTTGCAACACCATCAATTTTACCATCTTTGATGCTGTGATTATTTGAACTGATGATCTTAGATCTTTTGTTACAGCTCCGTAAGGGATTATACTGAAAAACTAGTTGGAATATTTTATATGGCGTATGTTCAGCTCTCACTGTCAGGCAAAAAAGGTGGAACAGTACAGTTTGCTTTATGCATTATTTATGTTTTAATTAGTATCAACTTGTTTTTTGTTTTTTCAACTAAACAAAGTTTAATTTAAAAATACCAGTTTAATTGAACCTGAAGTGCATAGTGTGAAACAATCTGGGTTTGATTTCACTGGGAAAGGTCTGTTGAAGAAACTAAGAAACATTAGATCTTTTCTTAAGGCAGGAAAGCTGGCTATGTCAGTTATCTTTAATCTTAACTCTTTATGAATACTTGCCTTCAATAAAATATAGTTATCTACTATGAAATGCACCTCTTTTCAGCATTATTCAACATAGGTTACTTACCTGAGAGCATTCATTTAAAGAATACTCATGAGATTATTAGAAGCATTTATTCTACTGGAGGACAAATATCCATTCTTAATAATTCCCATTTTTAATCAAAATAGCTCATGTTAAATCAACGTTTAGGTGAAATACTAACCATTGTTTCTTCTTCCAGTTATGCTCTAGGATACAAACTGGCAACATAATCAAATTTATTTAATCTGTGATATGGCAGGAAGTAACAAGACCTGAAAAAAAGTCATTTACTGTCCCAAAATACTTTTCCATCATGAGTGAGTTAAATTAGTCAGTTTAGTGGTGCTAAACCATAAATTATCATAAAAATTATTGTTCAGTTAGAGCTGTGCATTACTCCTTACACAAGTACACTTAATAAGTGGGAGCACATCCACTTTCTAGATACCCAGAAGCCAAATGCACTATTATTTTGGCTTTATTGTCAAGGCTGCTGTTCAGCTTGATGAGAAAAATCTTTTCCATTTTCCACTGGCCACAGTCTTCTCCTGGCTCACTGGTAATAGCTATGGCATTATGCCAAGGAAACTGTCAAGTTGAATGTGATTCCCATGCTCCATTGAAGGAAGTTCCATTTCACAAAGAGAAGTTTCTGAGTTTTTCTCCCTCTAGAAATTATTCAGCCCAAGAGCAGGGCTACCCCCAAATTTCTACACTGTCAAGTAATAGGTAAAATAGTATGACTTTTTCTTCTACATATACTTTTAACTTTAAGAAAAGTAACTTCCAGTGAGGATTTAAAGATCGGTCCCCTAATACCAGTCAAAATAAAGCCTTTTTCTTTTATAATGTTTATTTCTGGCAGTTAAAATAGTGAACTTCATGTGCTTCATTTCCAGAGTGCTGGAATAGTTCCTTCTAAGAGGCATCTGCTAAAGCATTTTCTATCAAGAAGAAAGGAAAACCTCTGTTCCAGCCAATTATTTCCCATCCCTCTTATTTTGATCATCTCCAGCATCATATGGAAGCCATCACTGTTAGAAAGTTAAAATCGTATTTGTACCAGACAAACTGACTCCAAATACGGATTTTATTTTTGGACACCACTACATTTGACATGATCACCATAATAAGCCATTTCTTATATTTAAATTGCAAACATTTCTGTGGTAATTAGAATACAACATATTCTCCATCATGTGTCTGCCTGACTTGGGTAGTGTTCAGGATAACAATTGTCCAAAAAGCTCTGGTGCAGTGTGAAAAAGTCAAACAGATGGAAAGTTTTAATTTATTTTAGGTTTTTTTTAACTTTTATTTCACTGAAGCACAGGGCAACAAAAAGTTTAAAACAATGTTAAATGACTAGTAACAAGGTCATACAATGCATTTAAACTCCTGGTGTGGCAATGTACACAAAGTTATGGTAACATCAATAATACAGGAAGGAAATTAGCTCTTTTTAGGAAACACTAAATTATCTCACAGAGCATTTACTGCTTAGAGCATGAAACAATAGAAATGAAAACTTTTAAGAGTCTGCCCATTTAACATACCAGTAAAACAAGTACTTGAATATGAAAGTTTGGGTAATTTCATGTTTATATATGTGAATGGTTAATTTGTCCCAAGGTAATAGGATTAACTTTGCAGCTATCCTCGATTGGTAACAGCATTTCATAGTTTGCTTTTCTTTCACATGTATTCCAAGATTTATTTCTTCTTTTCTACAGGAGATGATAGAAACCTGTGGAGTAGTTATTCACCTGCAGTATTCCTGGTTTTAATTCAGAATCTATGACTGAGTCATTGTCTGACTTTGGTGAACATGAAGTTAGTATTTCAGACTGTTCAAATATTACCAAACAAAATTACCATCCAAAAAAGTATCTTGCTGATGATCAAATGCTCAGCTGGAATGTCATTTCTCTGTTAATTGATTAAAGACATACAGAAAAATCAGCTGGGCTCAAACAGCTCAGATCTGGATCAATAAAGAGCAGAAAAACTATGTTAGTATTACAACGTTCTGAAATAGGAATGTGAGTTGAGATAAAATATTCTGAAGGTAATTATTATAGAGCTAATAATTTATAAATATAGCAATAACAATAATAGGCTAATTGCTTCTTAAATATTTGAATTTTTTTTTTTCTCACTTAAAATTCAGTTACATTACTAATATAGTTAAAACACTTCATGACTTTGAATCAAATATGGACTAAATAAAAGCACTGTTTCTGTTTACCAAAAGGCATTTAAGATCAGCAGAGTTTGAAGAGTTGGGACTAAATAGGGCAATATATGTAGGAAATAGAAGATCTTAATGAAGGGCAAATATCTCTGAGAAGACAAGACTAAAATATCCTAATTTGATTTATTACTAACAAGACTAGGGAAGAGATACTAGATAAATTTCCCTGATTAAATGATTGTTAGTGTAGTTTTCTTGTTTCCTAACTGTGTTACATGAAAGAAAAAAAGGCTAATGAGCAGGTTAAGAAAACAGCTATAAACCCCTCCTACCAGTTATTAATTCTGAAAACCTTTAGTAGTGTTAGATACAGAGTGATTAAAAATGGATGTATTTACTGAATTATGCACTTTTTGAGTAAACTAGTGTAAGGCTAACATGCTGCTTTACTAGTGCTTAACGAGGCCAAGGTTTGGATGGTGTTTATAATAGCTTTGACAACCTGAGGGATACAAAGGTAGAAAAGACTTGTGTTTTTCCTGAAATGTTGGACGGAAGGAAGAGACAGGGAAGTATATATAGAAAATTAGTCAGGTTGGCAGGCTCTCAGGGGATAGCCTCTTTAGAGTGTATGATGTATTTTATGTCCCAGCAGTGTTCTCCATCTGTTTGTTCAATGTACAATGCTCATCTACACTTGGGTAGAGAACCTTTTAAGACATTTCTTAGATGTATATGTCATTGAGAGGGAGGTTCTTTTGCAGATGATTTTCAGGAGAGCTTAAGGATAGTTTAACTACATTAATACTTAAGATTTATTTTCTATGTTACTCTAGTCTCCAGGCAAGAAAAATCAATAAGGTTTGGAGCCTTGTTAGGATTTTGGACGAAAATAGGCCTGCCTACCTTTTCCCATCAAAAATAACAATACTCTGTTTTAAACTTACTCTTGCTGCCCAAGTTTCTTCCTCCTAATTAGGACGTGTGGTCTGTCTGACAATTTCTTACAGGAGGAAGAAAGTGTCCATAATGGACAGGCCAGACTTTGCTTGTTATCCCTCAGCAGAAACCCTGAAGCATGTCTTTTAGAAGCAGATCTTTTAGTTCTCTAACTCACACCAGTGCTTCAATGGGAAAGTTAAAATGGGAATGGATGTTACTTTTAGCTGCTGGAACTATACTAACTACATCTGAAAACATGAAATATAGAACCACAGCTAAGTTTTGAAAGTGAACTTGTCGAAAATTTTGGATTTGTATTCATTTCACACAGAACAAAAATTAAAGCTGAAAAAGAGACTAAAATAATGATGGAGGAAAGGAATGGAACAATCTAAATGAGATATATTTATTTTATTTCAACATCAGAAACATTAATTACTCTTTCATATTGTGACACCAGAACATAGGTTCAAGCTTTCCCACTTCACAAAAGAACAATGGCCCCAGAATGGGATCTTTGTATCTAAGAATACATAAAGCTGAAAAGGCAATTCAGAAATATAATTCAGAGTCGCATGCTACAACCACTCCATAGAACGGGAAATACATGCAAACATTTGTACAGAGAAGAGCTTCAAACAAACTTTGTTGAGAATAAAAATACAAATAAATTAGAAACAGAAACATTCGGCATTCACATGACTGAATGGGCCACATTATTGATTCTTGGGACCCTACAGCCTCTGATTTTACAGCACATTTGCTTTTCTTAAACTTGGGTATCCATGAAAGTTGGCATAATTTTGAAAGAACCCACAGGCATAAATCCAAGTACATTCTACATTACTATCTTTTCATGTTTTGTCTCTCAATTCAGTTCCAATTAAGTTTTATTGTAGCTTTTGTTAGTGCTCAGAAGTATCAGCCAAATTATGCCAAATGTTTTCCAAAGATAATTTTCCTCTCTTCTTGTATGTTGAACTACTATATGTTGATTCTAACTGTAACTATTGCAGTGCCCAAGCACTATTTTGATCTCAAATTGCTAAAGATTTTCGGGTCTTGAAGTACAAAAACCCCTGTGATGACTGCTAGTTGCAACTTTGAATTTCATGCAGCACAAGAATGAAAATAACAGGTTTGCCATAATACATTGAATAAATAAGCTTATTTTACATATTTGTATATTTAACTGATTTAAACTGCTACAATTTGTTCATGGTTATCTAATTAATTTCAAATGTATAGATAAAATTGCTGTCAAACTATGCTGACTTAATTTTTAACTTGCTTTTAAGACAGAACTAGATGAACCTCAAGCTGTTCTCTGTTATGCTTCAGTAACTGTATAATGACACATTTCAGCAAATAGTACAGATATTTTCTGTTTTATGCATGTGACAAATAGATCTGTGTTCAACTCGTGTATGGCTTTGTTTAAAAGGAATAGAGGTTTTGTAGAACAGAAATTACATAAATATAATTAGTTCTATTGGATATTATCAAAGAAAAAATAAATAAAGTTTAAAAAATTACTTTGAATTTCACCTTCCAATTTTCCATTTCTGTGCACATTTATTTATTTTATTTCACAAAATATGACTTTTAATTCATTTTAACCTTTAATTTATTTATAGAAAAATTTCAAGGACAGAAATTTTTCCTGGCAGACTAATATTAAATGATGTTCCAACAATGGGGTTTTTTTTAATAGTGTCATTATGTCAGATGGTCAAGCTCAGATTCTACATGTCTATAACTAATTAAAGTACCCTGGAAAATTTATTCTGCCATTGAATAAATGCAGCTGTATCCCAAAGTCTCAAATATCTATCAGATTCTGAAATAAATACTAAAACATTTTGTAGTAAAACTATTTTGCATTTGTAGCTAACAGTCAGTGCTATAGAAGGGTCTGAAACCTCATTTAAACAGACACCCTTAAATTCTGTAGGAGAGATTCAGATCACAATTATAGCACTACATGTCCAACATAACTCCATTGTCTTCTGCTGGATTTTTTCCAGGGAGACTGACTTCAGAGTCGGGCTGGCTGGTTTTCTGTGATAGCCTGGCAGTGGTAAGCTCCCCTGATGTTTACTGCTGGCTCCTGCAGTACTTCAGAAATTCTTACAGTATCTTTAGGAGGGTAATAAATGTGGGGGCTTGACCTGTTCTGAAGTTTTGTAGAGGCTGGTAAACTATGGGAAACAGAGTTGTCTGGTGTCTTCTTGCTACAGAATATAGGTGTGCTTCTCAGATAAGTACTGAAGAATGATTCATTTATTTTTAGTGTCTTCTGAAACTTCATTCATCTGCTGATGACACTCCATGATAACCTGTTAGCTGAATAGTGATGAGAAATGATGATAGATATTTTCCCATAAGATTCAATCTACTGAAAATAATATGAATTTGTCTTAATTCATGTCTCCTTTTCCATCTCCTTTCAAAATGGAAAATATTCCTTTGAACAAGGTGCACTCTTTCTTACAGAATTTTAGTAATTTCATTTAACAGCTCATTTGAGTATGTGATTTGATGTCAGTTGCAATATTTGAGGTATATCCTGTGGCATTTTACAAGCTATTTAACAATGTGGTTGAAAAAAATCTTAATCAATTAGTTTACTCAATTAATTTCTGATTAGTGGCCAGAAACCCTATCACTAATTAAATATTATTCCAATTCACTAGAGAATACTCACTCTATGAGCTAAGCTGAGATTAACTTTCACATTTCCTAACACATTTTCATGTATTTTTACAATGGATTTCCATGCTTGTGCTGTTTGCTGTTTTGTTCATGGACTGAAACTGTAAAGGGTGACAGAAATGAATATTACACGTCAAAATAGGAATTGAGATGTAGGATTGTCTACCATGCCATTCATGAATATTAAGAGAAAAGTGTCCTAAACCGATAAATAAAAGAAAAAGACATATAAGAAACAAATTTTGGAGGGAAATTATTAAGACACAGTGAATGCTGATGTTACACGGAAAAGCCTAATTAATGTTACACAGTTTTGAAAATATAAGTATGTCCATCTATGTATGGAATCTTAGGACTGTGACTAGAACTATGCTCTGAAAACAGCAGAACCAAATTCTTTGAAAAACTTTTGTTAGGTTGAGATCAGCAGTGTGCCAGAATGCAGCCTCTCTGTGTGCAGGGAAGAGCAGGTTCACAGCCATCTGACAAGACTGCATTGAACAGATAAGAGTAAGCTGCTTAGCAGGGTATGAGCAGTCCTGAATCGTGTCCTTAGAATCCTTTTAACAAATTATTCTTCAATGTAAAATATGTAAGCAGTCTCTGTAGTTGTCCCTCCCGTATGCTGCTGAGTTGTTAACTGTGTTCTTTAGGAGATGAGTTTAATCTGTTTAAAAAGAAGACAACAAATGTAAATTTCTTATTCCAAAATATCCTAACCCCTAGTTTTTTGTATCTTCTCATAAAAGCATATTAGTGTGCTCTAACATCAGAGACTGAAATGCAAAACCACTGGAATACTATAAACAAGCCAGCAAAGAAAACTGATGAAAGTAGTAAGAGACCCCTTAAAATTTCATCCAACTTTGGTTGCAAAACGGAAACTGCCATGGAAGTAAAATATTATATTGGTAATTCTTTCCCTCCCCAAAAATCTAAATCACCAGTTACAAAAGCTGAGAATTATTGTTTTGACAACTAAACTACTATATAGAAGGGAATAAGGTCTCCCTTATGTTTTAGCATATAAAGAGTATTGCGCAAGTGTGGTTAAACAAATCAGAGTTACTTAGCTAACATATGATTTTTGAACAAGTGATTGTCTGTATCCATCCAGGTGGATGTTCTCAGAATGGAGCGAGGCATTCTGAGCTCTGTATGCAGAAAGTAAGTTTGAATTAATTGTTCTACATTTCTGAACTTGTCAGTACGTGTTAAACATCTTTGGAGCATGTCCCACCTCACAGGGGACTTATGTTCCTATTTTTCTAGTCTCTTGCTCTTGGATAGGACTATTCTGTACGTGCATAAATATTGAATTGCCAGGACAGGGGAGTTCAGTGGACAGGGAGGGAATTACCTAACTAGCTCAGGCATGCCCCAGAGGAGGCAATTTGCTTTGGTTAAATCTCAAAAAAGAGATATAAAGTCTGTCCAAGTCTTCTGGTTCCAGACACCATGCTGACATTTCAGTGAGATATGTGCTGTTTCCACTGATGGAATCACATGCTGCACCTTGGAATCCTAATTCTTTGCACTTCTGGAATAGAGATATGAGTATCAATCCAAGTCTACCTTTTACTATTTTTTCCTCAAATCTCTGCAGATTCAAAGGAGGAAATACTTTAGGAATCTAATCCAAAAATTGTAAGTCCTCCTGCTTGCATAAAAATTAATCCTCCAAAGTTCTTTCAGAAGAAGATATTTTTTCATTTAGAAGTGACTCTGAACATCTGGTTTTGGATAGGATTTTTGCTGCTATAACCTGTGGTTTTATTTATAGATACATTTTTCCAGAAGAACCCCTTGTATACCTGAATATGGATTTATCTAAATGATCTTGCACTATTTGCGAGATCTCTTCTTTTTCCACCTTTGACTTGATTTCATCCCTAGTTTTCTCTTCAGTTTTCCTTGTGTGATTATGCAGGAGTTGTGAGTGGTTTTAAAACTGACATTTCTATTTCTCTGGTAAATAATATGCCTAAAAAAATATTTTTTGGTAGCATGCAGTTACAGCAAACAGAAATACAGATTATTATAGCTCTGTTGAGGAATTTAGATTAATTGCAGGTACTGTTGTTTTGGGCCAGTTTGTCAGCAGATAGGTCAAAAGCTGCACAGATCTAACCTCCATTCAAAGATATTATGTATTCTGTAAGAATGGAATGATGAAGTGTTAAATGTGAATTTGAATTTCTTAGCATTTTTTTTTTCATTTCATGCCATATCTCTATTGTTTTTCTGGCTTAATTGCCTGCTGGTAATTTTTTCCAAGTAGTTTTAACAACTGTATGTACTGCAGATAGGAGAGTTTATGGATGGTAATAAAGCTTTGTTACAGATTTCATGTAATTTTCCTTCAAGCAGTTTTTTTACAATATTTTTTAATTGACATCTTCCAAGAACCGTGACTAAGAGCTGCACACAAGGACTTTGCAAAACTACTGTATTATTTATAATGAGAAATCATTCTGAGACACAATAAGGAAGATAGGAAATTATATATAAATTCTTACAGGCCTTTGTACTGAGGGGTTCCCTTGTTTGTTAATATCACTTGTTCTTCAGCAAAAATCCAAGTTTGATTTTCCACAATGGAATGCAAAAAAGCACAAAAAAAGGTAAAAAAGACTTTTTTGATAGAGGATGATATTAACAATTCAAAAATTTACCACCTGCATTAATTTTATAAAAAGAAGAAAAGAATGTGCAACCAAAACCCAAAGTACTTGCTACTAGAAGTGCTGGAAATAACACTACTAAGTGAAAAAAACCAAAAAACCAAACCAAAACTAAATAGAAAAACAATTACTGCAATTAATTTTATTTTAAAATCTCACTTTCATTTATGGCAAGTCATAAAACCACAGGATATCCTGAGTTGGAAGGAACCCACAAGGATCCTCAAGTCCAACTCCGTCCCTGCACAGCACCATTCCCAAGAGTCACACCATGTGCCTGAGAATGTTCAAACATTCCCTGAACTCCATCAGGCTGGTGCTGCAATCATTTCCCTGGGGAGCCTGTTCCAGTGCCTGCCTTCACCGTCTGGGTGAAGAACCTTTACTTAAATTTAACATAAACCTCCCTTGACACACCTTAATGCTGTTCCCTCAGGTCCTATCATTAGTCAACAGAGAAAAGAGACCTGTGCCTTTTCCTCTGCTTCCCCTCATGAGGAAGCCGAAGACTGGAAAAAGGATTTCTTGCTTCTTTGAGTATAAACTACCCATTGCACTTCCTGAAAAAATCCTCTCCATTTAAACTTGTTGCTCTGACCTAGTATGAAATCCCAAATTATAAGAACGTGTGTCGTGGATTGGAGCTGAAATTAATTGGCAGCTTTCTAATCCAATAAGCGCTTCTGCGATTGTGCATATTTAAAGCTGGCAAGAAGCCGGAAGAAGCCTCTTTGATCCAGTGGCGGCGCCTGGGACGGACGGGGGGCAGGGGAGGGGAACCGCTCTGGCCC
>VZRO01001565.1:490395-678989 GCA_013397915.1 Daphoenositta chrysoptera | reverse complement strand
TGGATGCTCAGTGCTATAGGATGTCCCTGACCGGATAGACTATTGCGGTGACAGTTCTGGACCCACACAGAAGCAAAGTGGACCTTTTTCTTTTCCTGGAGTGTGGAAGGACTTTTTAAGGACTCTAATACTGACCAGAAATTCCATGTTTGTTAATTTCTTTGTCCTCTCTCTTGAGAAACCTGCGAGGAGGTCTGAGGGCTCTGAGAAGCCCCGGGGGGAGAGGCGAAGGAATTGAAAAAAGAAGGAATGTGGTTTTTTTTTTCCTTTTTACTTTCTTGGTGTAGTTTTTTTCTTGTTAATTCTACCTAGTAACAATAAACTATCTTTATACTGTTTAGAAGTGAGTAGGCCTGTTTTGCCATGTTTTTCTCCTAATTTATACATTTATATCTCACAAAAACAAATTAGTGAACTGAATCCCAGCTACAACTGGTGTTTCAACTTGTTCATTAAACCCAACCCGTTACAAAGTGTCATGCAATGCTCTTAGTATTTGCTCTTGTATGTCAAAAAATGGGTTCTTAGCATTCAAATGCCTTCTATTATTTGTTAATCCCTAAGTTCTGGGGGCTTCCTTTGTGAAGAAGGTTGCAATGTAGCAAAAGACATAATGTTGCCCTAAAGATCACGGAGTTAAAATATATACAATTTTTCACCTTTTGTGAGACATCCGAAGTACAATCACAACAGACCTACCTTTTTAGAAAAATATTTTACTGTCCTCCTACCATTTAGAAGTATAAATTAGCCATACATCTAATTAAATTGAAACAGTTTTGTTGACATTACCTAAAGGGGAAAACTTTTCATTCAGGTTATACTATCTATTTTAAACCTTCAGATAGAACCTAAAAAAAAGACACTCAGGAGTATGCATACATCTATATATACTTATAAATATTTATATATAAATCATTAAATTGTTTGGGTTGGAAAAGACCTTTAAGATAATAAATTTTATGCTACTTATTCTATAATGCTGCTCATTTCAAAATTATAGTGTAAATATAGGCACAAGCTATTGCATCTTCTTTTTTTTCTGCTTGTGGTAAGATTTTGTTCCTTACTGCTCAGCACTATTTCAAGAAGTCAGTTGATGAGATCTCTAACACAGTCTTCTGGAGGTTGTTATATAGTTTTTCGAACTTATTTTCATACACTCAAATAGAACCCTGTTCCATAAAACTGTTGCAGTTCTTTGACTTTAGCTTGCTTCCAATCACTAGAAAGTGTCTGAAGTCAGATAAACTGGTTTTGAATTAGAATATGTCCACGTGTACATTAGAAAGGGGCCTTACTTGGTCATCCTTATGAATGACTGCCACTTGGTTGAAAACTTCCATACTGAGGTACTGAAAACTTATTGCATGGATATACTCCATTTGGAGTATATTAAGCAGAATTATCTCCTGTGAAGCATTTTGTTATCCTCAGCCTTCATTTTCCTATAATATTTTCTGGTTTTCTTGTCTTCTCAATGTTATCCTCTGTTTGTTTCTTTCCAAGTTATTTTTTCAACAATTACATTTATTTGCTATAAATAAAACTTAAAACTACAAGGGAGATAAATTTTGTTTTCTTTCCTCTATACTTTCGGAGTCTCCTATTTTTTCACACCATATCTGTTCAGTCATGAAATGTGTTTGTAACAAATCATAGCTTGTCATAAGTGATATAACGTGTTCAGGTGATTTTATATTAGTCATTTAGATTGCATATGAAGATTTTGTATCTACTGTCTAAAAAGACTCATAAACTATTTTTCATTATTTCCTTTGTCTGACAAGATTATTTTAAGAAGCAGATTTCATTAAAAAAAGTCTTTCCTTCAGGGAAGTTTCTTAAGATTGTCCATAATCTACTTTCACCTCAAAAAGGATTAATACTGACTTCCATGTTGAAATGAACCATATAACCAAAGAAATTTGAAGGGTAAAAGCTCAGATGAGATATATGTTAATGGCCTCACTGAAGGCAAAAGATGCTGAGGTTGTGGTCATTTCTTTTTAAGCAGGGAGCTAATGCATGCAGTGTGAACATAACAAACTGCTGTCTTCATGCCATTACCTATTGTGGTCTCTCTTCATGTCAAATGAAATGTTCTTTAAATAAACATTCAGACTTTATTTAGCTATTTGAGTATCTGTAATCAGCTTTAATCTCGCTCTGTAGCACAAATAACATATTTATGTTCACTGCTCCAGACATTTAAATAGACATAATGGTCTCTAATACTGAGGAAACTGTCGTGGTTAGGAATGGTATTCTCCAATTTTATTAGTCTTGCTGAAACCAGGTACTGCTTCTTCTCCCCTCTCCAAATGGAGGCACAAAAGGCAAAGATCATGATTTGAAATAAGAACAGTTTACTGGAAACAACAAGAAGAACTATAACAGAAAAAATATGTTAATATTAAAAGGTATAAAAAAGGAAGCTATTTACATGAAAAGCCCCCAGCAATGAACAATATTGGGCTGCTCCCTCTGCCATGTTTTCTTGACTGGAAGGACTCCCTTTTCCCCAGAAGAGAGTCCTTTTTCCTGTATCCCTCACGGCAATGACATGAGGTGGTTCAGAATAACCTCAGGGCCCTGGTCCTGCCCCCTCCTGGCTATTGAAAAAAATTACCCTGTACTATCCAGAACCAGGACAGAAACGTTAGTGTTTTGGTAATGTAGACAGAGATGAAAATACTGGGTTTTTTACAGGGAAAAAATATAGAATCTGTCAAGTAAATAATTTAACAAATGTTGTTTAAGCAGCCGTTATTTTCAGGTACATAATGCTACCAAGTTAATTTGGTTTTGACATTCTTTGCAAGAACAAGTCTTACAGGATTTATTTTTTAATATAAATTATCTCAAAACTCAATCTATTATTCATAGTAATAACTGTCTCTCTGGTTGACAGCTTGAAAAAACCCCAGTGCTTTATGCCACTAAGAGAACATTTATTAAATACTTGCAGCACTTGTTAATCTCAGCCCATTTTTCAAAGGTTATATTTTTAATATAATTCCCAAACCAAGCTTGAGTAGCGGACAGGAAGTTAGACAAATCTCTGCCAAGATAAAAGTATTTCAAAGCAAGATTGAAAATCAGAATAACAGTTGAAATTCAATTATAAGCCAGGCCCGAGGTTTTATGAGCTTCATGCACACAGGAAGTCAACAGAAGTCAACAGAAAGATAATCCTGCACTTCAGTGAGAGCTGAATCTCCTGAACGAGCAGTGGGTGGAGGTAGGGATGTCTATCCCTTTTACAATAGCACAATGAGATTTACATGTGACTTTCTTCAAGGAGATTATGCTAGTTTATTGGAAAAAGTCATGAAAGTAAGCTCATCAGATGGTTACACAAAATAACATATTATTACTTATCTTTTTAATGTGGCAAGATAATAAGCAATCTGAATTCAGCTACAGCTTAGAGAGAGCTCTTAACATGAAACAAAAGTTAGAGATTTCACTTTTCTCTACATTTATGCACTGCCAATAGAGTTTTCCAATTTTTTTAACAGTAAGAGACAAAGAACTATTTTCCACACAAAGCTCAACTCCGCTCCTAATAAAATTTTTACGTGGATCACAGTGAAGTTTGGAAGGTGAAGGTAACATTCTCTGTTTTACTTACCACCGCTCAAGTGGTCATCATGTGTACAATGCTTCACACTTGCAAGCACACAACAAAATCCCTTCCACTGTTTTATATTTGTTTTCTTTAGTGCATTATCAGGGAAACAAATACTGATTACTACCCATTCTTTTTCACTATGTGCAAAAAACCACCAATTTACATTTGATCCCTTTCTTTTTGGTTAATATACAGGTTATGAGACTTTTGTATCTGAGGAAAAGAGTATCACTGTAAGCAGAGGTGAACTTAAATATTGTACATAAATATGAATATATGAATGTACATAAATATGCATAAATAGCAGAATTATAAAGGATTGCCCTAGGATATTGTAGCCCTCTAGCCTAGTGCAGTAATTTTTTATTTCTTGCCAGGAGTTTGTAATTAGACATACAGCTCTTACCAGGCTCTGGCAACCACGTCTCTGATAACTGTGGCTGAATAGCTCACCTGTGATACAGCACAATGAAAATTTGGTTTTGGTGGTTATTTGGGTAAGAAAGACTTGAGACAGCTTGAATGCTGTTTTCAGCTAAAATGAATTTATAGATACTCTGAAATTCTCCATTCAACAAAATGCTCTCCCAACTATGGTCTAGTGTCCTACAACGTGGTGACTGACATATACTGTAATTTTTAGCAGGAATTGACTCTCAGTCTGGTCTGTCCAGTTTATATTAAATTAAATGTTCTCCAGTTTCTTCATAATATCATCTGATTTAATTAAACTCTGATGAGCAGGCATAACACCAACTTATTTTAAAAGCTATTTATGTGATGCAACAATCCCAGTTCATTATGCCTACAGAGTCCCTATTATATCTTCATGTCGTTTTATCTTGTCAAATTTTAATTAGTGGCAACAACATTAGAAAACTTTAATTTCTGGAAAGTTAGCTGCCATTAACTGCTAGCTTAATTAGAATTAGCTTGATGCTTAAAGATAACTGGTATTTAGAATTTTTATCTATCAGTAATTTTTACCTATATATTGCTTGTGTTTAGACTTCTAATTTAAAAAAAAAAAAAAAAAAAAAAGCTTTGATGGATGCCTAATAATTTTCTACCACTTTTCTGTATTGTTAAAACATTAAACAAAAATATATATTGAAGCAGATTGTATGATTTATTTCAGTTCAATTTGAACATGAATAGTACAAAGACAGTTCTTCTGAACAAATTTCTCTTGTTGTATGCCTTGATATCTCTTTAGTCAAGTGTTAGAATTAAACATAAAGTGGTGCATTCTTGGGTTTATCTGACATTTACTTACCGATTATGTGTTCTCATTGTCCTTCCTGAAACTGTAAAAAACAAAGAAAACAGAGATAATGCAATTATTTTTGACATGCTATGAGGCTGGAAGTATTTAAAAAACTTTATTTAGGAATCACTTTGTTTTAATTTGCATTAAACACCCTTCCATGTCTCCCAAAGAATCTGTAAGATAGAAGTTAAAAAAATGGAAAAGCACACATCTTACTCCACGTTATCCTCCTCACATTGCCTGCCTCACAGCCCCCAGAGCTGTCACCTGAGACATGGCCTGAACCATATGTGATTTCAATATATGCAGTAATCCACAAGTAAAAAATTTCTTTTAATAAAGATGATTACAAGGGTGTAAAACCAAGCATTTTTCTTAATTGAACTTTTTTTTTGGAGGAGGATTCATCTTCACAAAAGGGCTTACAAGCATAGCACATCACTCCAGGGTTGTCATGTAAAAGATTAGCTATTTTTAAATTAATTTACCTACTTTTTATTGATTCTTTCTATTTTTGAATTCCAAGCAACTTGTCTATTCTTCTTGTCTATGTATCCTAACCTGATAAGATGTTCCAGATGCAGCTGAAAAAGAAACTTAGAGAAAATATTGCTTCTTTATTCTATACCATGATGACATGCATTTTGCTGCCAATTCAAGTGAAAAATTTCTGATGAGATGCTGCATGTAGATCTTTTCCAGAATTTCCAGACACCTCTTTTTTCCATTGCATATGTACTTATATATACTCATTTATACACATATATATACACATTTCAAATTACTTTTCCTATCAACATCATTTTTTTTCTTAAATTTCTGCACCATATGGAGACGCTGATTAGTCAGTACTGTTATGTCATGTCTGGAAGCTCTGCCTTCTGGAGAAACTAAGAAGCATCCATGTAACAGTAAAAGAGTTTCAGAATCCATCTACTGACCTATCAGTTTGCTGCCGACTTCTTTCTGGGCTTATCACAGGCACACCATACAGGGCTAGCCTGCAAAATGATTTCAGATTTGTGTAAATCTGGAATGACTCTAATCTCACCTAAACAATTTTCTCTAAGATTATTCTACTGTCGGTGAAATGGTGAAAACATCTGAGACTACATTTATTTACTTCTTGTGTTGCAGGCTGTCTGCTTGCAGATACATTTTTTTCAAAAGATGGCTTAACACATACATTTAGGAGCAACTACCTTCAGTGATGGTGGAGGGGGTGGTGGGGAGAGGGAGATGGAAGGCAGTAGAGGGGAATGACACAATGACACCAAACCCAGACTTTAAATAAACCGGAGAAAATGTAAATAAGCCTACTGTTGGAGAAACTCTCACCAAAATGTACACATTGACTTTTCCACTGTCTCCGTATGTCCTCAGAGTATCAATTTTAGCAACCATGACTGGCAATTTGCTTCAGCTACAGCCACCAATCACCAGCATGTGGGAGAAAACCATGATACAATTGACAAACATTCTTAGGGCATGTCACATTTTCTAAACAAAACACCCATAAACATATGTCTTCTCTTTAGCATCTCAAAATAGCTTTTCTTGGCAACAGAGGAAAAAAAACCAAAAAAACCACTGGTGAACCAAAACTATGTGGTACATCTTGTTTTGCTCTGTGCACGTATCTGTCAGCTTATGCCACATTCACAGTCTGCCATCAATGACAGGAAACTATGTGCATACCCCTTACTCTTTTGCTTAATGCCACTCTTATACTTACCAATAGTGGAAGCTTGTGGGGGTGGAAAGAATTCAGTATTTGTTGTTTGGGAGAATTGTTTGTTGCAATACAGTCCTAAACCAGAACTTCTGTTTCTTCTTTGTGTGTGTGCAAGCACACACATGTGTGCAGACACACTCAGAAGAGCCTCTGAAAGAGTGGGAGAAGAGCTCTTCAGAGCCTGCCCTCCCAGGCTGAAAGCTACCACCAAGATTGTAGATTACACGAGCCTTGGACTTGCTGCACCATAAGCTCAGGTGGGAGACTGGACAGTCACTCGGAGAGCACTTGGCTGATAGGGGTTTATTTGGGCACTAGTAATTAAAGAGTGCCAGGCATAGGATTACGGATGAAAGCTGAGCGCAGGGACTACATGGCAGAGTGACCTGCGAAGACCAGGCAACAAGAAGGCCTACTGAACACCAGCCAATGGGAAAGAGCATAAAAAAGAGAAGAATAGAGAGCTAGGGAGGAAATATTTGGTTTATGGCATAGACCATGTAGTAATCATAAAATGTGCACTTGGCGTGTGATTTAAAATATGTGGTTATCCATAGTTGCTAATTATATTATATATAAACCTTTGCAAATAATTGTCAGTTCATACAGTGATTTAAAGAGAGCTTTTTTCCTCAAGGAAATTATTCTGAAATTATCAGCTCTATTTAGGAATGCAGAGGATAATATATTTGAGTTGTGTCATCCTACAGTATTATTTAAAGTCCCATAAAACAATTTCTTGTTGAATTTTTTTTTTTTTTTTCTTTCTCTTAATATTTTCTTTTTCTGCCTTTATATTGAGAGCCTCAGATAGCCCCTTGTCTTTTCTCAGTGGAAACAACAATGAATTGCTTCCATGAGAGTCATCACAGAATCACGGAATGGTTTGGGTTGGAAGGGACCTTAAAGATCATCTAATTCCAGCCCCCTGTCATGGTCAGTGGCACCTGCCATTAGACCAGGTTGCTCGAAGCCCCATCCAACCTGGCCTTGAACATTTCAAGGATAGAACATTCAGAGTTTCTCTAGACAACCTGTTCTAGTGTCTGACCACCTTCACAGTAAAGAATTTCTTCTGTATATCTAAACTATACCTGCCCTCTTTCAGTTTAAAGGCATTATCCCTTGTCCTGCCACTACATGCTCTTAGGAAAGGTCCCCTCCGGCTTTCCTGTGGGCCCCCTTTGGGTCCTGGAAGGCTGCTGTGAGGCCTCCCCAGAGACTCCTCTTGTCTGGGCTGAACTACCCCAGCTCTCTGAGCCTGTCTTCCTAGCAGGAATTACATTTTAAGACAGGTTTTGCACAGGTGACATGAAGGCTGTAGACCACATTACTTGGTCAGTTGGTATAGTTCATTTTCACTGATAGCACTAGAACTCACTTTTCTCCATAGTGAATTTTTGACCATCTGCTGTTTTTAGAGCACACAATTATTTTTCCTAACCCAAAATGTGTACATGGATTTATGAGGATATAAAACACTCTTGTAAAGATCACTGGAGTGTACACATGGAGATAATGATAACTTATAGGCAACTTATTTGTAAAATTTTGAGAGTAATGATTTTGTACCATTAAAAAAAAATTGTGTATCAGTTTCTCAGACAAGGAATTCAGCACAAGGTATTCCTAAGAAATCAAGCCTGTGCTCTTTCAGAAGATCATGTTTTTTGATATTTCATCACTGTATTGCTATTGAAATGAAGGCCTTTCTCTTTTATAACAGGTCTCTCTAGGATTTGGGGAGTGGAGGAGATTTGGTGAAATAACTTCCAGTGAATTCACAATTTGATATTTTAATATGTGAAATATGGAGTATTTTTTAGCAGAGCTACCTACAACCTAGAGGAGATTTCAGAAGTGGTGTACCATGTTATATCCATAGATATAAGACTTTTTTGTTTCTTGAAGGGAACTAATGACCCTTTCTTTGACAGGCAGGAGATTATTAGACGTTTGTGAAATTCAATCAAGCTATGTGTCAAAAAGACTTTTTGGCCTCTGTGTGTCATCAGACCTAGCAGACACAGAACAGCTTTTAGCATCTGCTCAGTTGTCCTACAACACTTGAAATCTAAGAAGGAAATACATTTCAGAGCCACTTGAAAGTTCTTCACTGTGTTGATTAGCATCTTAAAAATGTGGGAAATGAACCAGAATAAAGGTGTCACCACACCAATTCACAATGTTCACAAAATAATTATTTCGCTTTTCCATCCAAATGCTGGAATTGATTTTCCTCCCCCCTCGTTCATTTTTATAGCAGCGATGAATATAAATAAGTCACAGGAAAATTACTTCTCCACTGTTTCACAATGCTTCCCTTATCTAGCAGGCACAGCTGTCACACACCCAAATGCTTTTATTTACATTGTCTATGGATAGAAATATTAATGCTAATGTCTTTTAATGGAAAAAAATACTTATTATCAAAGTACATAGTGAATTTTAACTAGACCAGTATTTTTTTTTGTCTTGTAAGAGGTAATGATTGATTATTTTATCCAGTTCACCAAAATTTCTCCTTTTTTTCTGTCCCTTTCTCATACTGATGACTGCCACTGAATTAACTGGCAGATGTATTCTTTAAAATGTATGTGTACATGAAAATTTTAACTTTTTTTTTTTTCACCATTTATGCACTTCTAAGAAACCTCAGAATATTTCAATAAAATATGAGAAAAGTGTCTAGAGTTATACCTTTTAAAAATTAATTGATTGAAGCTTCTAAAACAAAAAACCCCAACATTTTTCATTAAAAACTTACCAAGAGAAATGGAAATTTTGTACATAAATATCCTGGTGAGTTTTGTGTTTGTACATAAGTGAATGGTGTCAGTAAAATAAGATTTATTGAATCCATTTTTCCATCTTTCTATGCTTTTACCTTTATAATACTATATATCAGTTTACAGTCCTAAAATATAAAATTTAGGAGCTTGCTGAATTTGTAAATTTGAAAATTAAAAGCCCACTTAAAATTATTTGAATGTTTTTAAAGAAGTTATTTGTGCCTAAAGTATATTGTCTCCATGTTCTTTTCAAAAGTCGTCTTCATCTGTATTTTAAATGAACAGAAAAATTGCTTTCCAGGACAAAAAATAATTTCTAGCTGTGAATTTAAAAATTATGTGGGAAACACATTTACTAAATGGCTTAATGTTTATTGAAGCTTCTTTGATGGTGTGAGGGGTATCAAAGAGACAGTAACAATCTTGTATGCTGCAGGAAAAATTAATTTTTACTATGGTTACAAATTTTAAGGTTCTATTAAGCTTCAGCTAACAAGTCCTCCATTACCATCACATGAAAGAACAACAAAATATGACAATATTTTAAGATCTAAAGAGCTCCATGCAAAGCTATTAAGAGTATATATCATCACTATATATCGTGGATGCATCATCACTAAAGATGATACAAAATGTTAATTCTGTGCCTACAAATCTGGAAGCTAGGTAACTCTTTTGTATATAAGTTTTGTGAGAGCCTTTAAATATTGTTTCTTAATAATTGGCTGGAAAAAAAAAAAATCTTATAGTTAACTACTTCATCCAAGAGATGAGCTCTTTTGAATTAAATATTATACAGGACCTGGCTTATGATTAAAGTTCAAAGCTGAAATTTTTTCAAACAGATTAGAGCATGCTTTGCACAATATTGCATTAAAATCACTGGGCAGGTTTCAAGCTTAAGTGTTAAAACTGCATCATTTACAAAGACAATTCCCATTGTCTTTGAAAAAGTAGGTCAATAAAGATCAATAGTACATAACTTGTATACTGACTTTATCATTAAAATTATAGAATCATAAGATCACAGAATTGATAACAACAAGAAGACAAGAACAAGAACAAGTCCAACATCAATCTAGCACCAACACCATTTTAACCACTAAATCATACCCTGAAGTGACACGTTCACACATTTTTTGAATGGTTCCAGGGAGGGTGACTCCACTGCTTCCCTGATAACTCTGTTTTAATGTTTGACCATCCTTTTTGTGGAGCAGTTTTTGTTAATATCTAATCTAAACCTTCATTGGTGCAACTTGAGGCCATCTCCTCTCGTCCTGTCACTGGTTAATTGAGGGAAGAGGCTGCACACCACCTGTCTACAACCCCTTTTCAGGCTCTGTAGAGAGCGATAGGCTTCCCTCTGGGCCTCCCCTTCTCCAGGTTAAACAACCCCAGCTCCCTCAGCCTCTCCTCCTAAGGCTTGTACTCCAGACCCTTCGCCAGCCTCATTGCCCTTCTCTGGACTCCAGTGCCTCAATATCTTTCTTGTAGGACCCAAGGCTGAACAGAGCACTTGAGGTGCAGCCTCATCTGTGACGATCCCTGCCCTGGTCCTGCTGGCCACACTATTGCTGATCCAGGCCAGGATGCCATTGGCCTTCTTGGCCACCTGGGCACACTCCTGCCTCATGTTCAGCTGTGTTGGCCAGCACTCCCAGGTCCTTTTCCTCTAAGCTTCTTTCCAGTCACTCATCCCCCAGCCTGTAGCACTGCAGGGGGTTGTTTTGATTGAAACACGGGACCCAGCACTTTGCATTGTTTAACCTCATAAAATTGACCTTGGCCTGTGGATCCAGCCTGTCCAGATCCCTGTGCAGAGCCCTCCTACCCTCCTGAAAATCAATACTCCTACTCAACATAGCGTCACCTGCAAACTTACTGAGTGCATTGGATTCCTGATCATTGATAAAGGTACTGAACAGGACCGGCCCCAACACTGATCCCTTGGGAACCCCACTTTTGACCAGCTGACAGCTGGATGTAACTCCATTCACCCACACTCCGGGGCTGGCCACCCATGCAGTTTTTTACCCAGTGGTTTGACACCATTCCACACCATGGAAAGTCAGTGTCTCTGGGAAAATGTTGTAGAAAGCGGTGTCAACGACTTTACTAAAGTCTAGGTGGATGACATCCAGTGCCTTTCCGACATCCACTAAGCAAGTCACTTTGTCATAGGAGATCAGTCATTTTTGGTTTATGGTTTGGGGTTTTTTTTCCCAATGATTTATTATTTATACTTTGTAGCAATCTGGTAAGTTTTTATGTTAGAGAAAATTAGGTTGTACATTGCCCTTAGGGACAGATAACTCTGATGATCTTTACTTCCTATGGGAATTCACTATGCTTTCTTATGCTGATCACTGGGAAATTGCTTCTATCATAAGGAATTATAGTGTGGTTATAAACTATGATGTTCTTCCTGTTCTGAAGTTTAAATTCTTTTATGTTAGGGCTGTCACTGAGAGTGAATGAAAGAAATTATGACCATCACTGTGTATGATAAGGGCTAAGTTTTCTTTTTTTTTTTACTCTAAGTTTTTAATTTAGAGGTATAATAAAGTAGTTAAAAGACCATACTGTGAGAAGGCAGAAAAAATCAATTATATCAAAAAGATGGCCATATTTTGTCAGAAGGACTGGTGAAATTTGTTTTAAAAACCTATCAGGGAGCAACATATAGATGTTTACTTTGTACATCTCAGTCTATTTCTGCCTTTATAGTAGGAGTATTTTTCAAGAGAAAAGCCTTTTGATGAAGAGGATAACTGTCAAAATTACAGGTGTTACAGGCCCACATGATAATTCATAAGGTGTGTCAAACCTTCAAAGCAGTCTAAAAATACAAAACAGAAATTATCCACTATTAGACTTGTTTCAAAACTAAGATGTTTGTTTCCAAAATGCATAATAGAACACAAATTCTCCCACTCTTGTTGAAAATTTTTCCTTGTTTCCTAATTTGTAACTATAAAGTTGTCCAAAGTAATTGCAGACAGTTAGCTGTGACCCTATAACATCCTAATTCTTTATAATTTCTTCAATGTACAAAATTCACATCAAGCCATATTTTGTACAGACTCATATACCACTAATCATTTTACTTTCTTTCCGTGTACTAAAAGAATTAACTTTCAGTTGGATAGGTAAACAGTATTCTGTGTGTATGAATACTTTAAGGTTTAGAAGAAAAAGGAAATTGAACTGATGTCATGCTGCTTCTGTCAAAATCCCATATGGTCTCTGCATGTTAAGGAGTTTGGTAGTGGGGGCACTATGCCAGCACATTCCCAAAGTTGCAGTATGTAAAACCTCTGAGCTCAATCCAGCTAATACTCAATGCACATCTATTTTTTTCAGTGCATATCTTTTCTTTAGAATCTCTTTTCCACTCCTTCATACAGTCTGGTTTACAAAAGCAGAGCTAAGAGGCTTTCAGACCTTGTCTTGTGACAACATGTAACAGCTCATTGCAAAACATTTCTATGTTTACTATTTGATTGGATACTATTTTATCAATCAAAGATTGTTAACTATTATGTATGAATAAAAAAAATAATGCCTTTTGTTCCTTTTTTTCTGATAGGACTGTGTTTGACTCAAGACTATCTATTTACCTTTTTAAAAGAATTTTCTCTTTTAAAGAAAAAGCAGTTAATAAAAAGCCTCTCTTGTATGAGATAATGCAAAATACAGGCGAAATTCTCTCAGCACTTCATCATCTTATTTTATGAACCTCTTCAAAATTTAATATGGGATTTTTTTAAAATGAATTTTCAGTGTAATTTTTAATCAGTAGATATTTATCAATAAAACTCTCTCTACTTTTTTTCCAGTTTCCTAACATCCCCAAAATGTATGACTTTTTGTCAATTTCTATCCATGCAATACAAATATGCAGAAACACCAGTAAATTAACATCATTCTACCCACGAAGAATTTGAGCTGTCTTGTAATAATACTACCTATAGCACAGAGCTTTGTCCTTTAAACTAAGCTTAAACCTTATATGTTCAGCTGTGTTATGCTCAAAAAGCAATTACTAATATAAAACTTCTCTGTTGGTTAAACTACTGACATTTGATCTGTCTTTTGCCCAGTTCTTTCTTTTGTTACTTCCTTGGGTTTGGTGGAGATTTTTACTATTTTTAGGCTTCAATTCCCCATTTTTAAATTTAATTATCATTGAAGCTGATTGAAAAATGCAACTTCAATGGGTGTAGAGGAGAAAACTCATTTGAATTTTGTTTATATCACAACTTCCAGAAAAAAGAGTATTCCTATCTGAACCACTTCTTAAACCTTCCTAGGGATCTGTTTCTTTCAACAAAAAGGAAATGAAAGCCTTGGCTTTTTGTATGTCTATTTGAAATAATCCTTTTAACTTTATCTTCCTGTAGGCAAAAAGAGTAATTGAAAAGAACTGTACAGAGAGCAAACCATCCTTCCGACTTTTACCAAGAAATGGGGAAAAAGAGAGAAAGCACTACATCCTAATCATTCTTTTACGTCTACAAATTCTAGTTCTCTGAGGTCATACAAGATGAAACTAGCTGCCATTCCGTGCTAACTTGTTCATAGACACATGGAGTAAGTTAGGCTGGAGGGGTCATCTTGAAGCCACCTAAGCAGCCTCTTGCTTTTTTCAGCAGAGTTGCTTCCCCACTCGAGTCAGTCTGCAGCTTGCACCATTGCAACATTGGGTTGTTTGATCCCCCATGCAAGGTTTTGCATTTGACTTTTTTGAAATTCCTGAAGTTCCTTGCAGCCAACTGCTTCAGCTGGAGGTCCTTCTGACATGTCCCTGGTAAGGTAGGAGTAGATCATCTCACATCCAGACTGCTGATGGAAATGTTCAACAACATTGAATGCTGAGGAGTACAACATTAAACTGATCCATGTTACTCATTACACAAGGGATTCATTCTGAAATGCTTACTAAGGTCAATATTAACAACATCCATTGCTCATCTCTTGCCTGCAGAGCTTTTTTTTTTCTTCATGGATGGCAACGAATGTGGTCAAGAACCTTTAGTAAGGTCAAGATGACTGTTCCTAATAACCCTTTTGTTGTGGTTTCCAAAACATTTAAGAGGATTTGCTCCACAATTTTCCCGAGTACTGACATTAGGCCTACCAGTTTGTAGTTACCTCCTAAATACTCCTCCTTTCTTTTTTTGAAGATGGGCATAGCTAATATTTTCATTTTTTAAATTCATGTTTTGCATAACACTTTACAGACATTTATAAGCAGCCTCTCAACATCACCCATGTCCTTCAGGATTCTTGTAGGATTTCCAACAGCTCATACTTGCTTCTGTCCACTTCACTTAAGCAATATCTATCTCAACTCACCTCTGCTGTGGGTGGTGCTTCCCTAGAACCTGTTACTAGGTGCAGAGAACTGGGATTCCCGAGAGCAGACCTTGCCAGATCAAAGGCCAGGAGGCATAAATTTTCTTAGTCTTTGCCTTGCTTCTTTCATATTGCCTATATTTTTCCTGAATTAGCCAAAATGCATTATTTTGGAGCTTAAGGACTTGATTGGAGTTGTGTGTTTTCTCACTTTGCCCAGGATCTTAAAAAGTACTGCTTCAGTGTCAGTCAGTCAGATTAAGGTTGACAATGACTGTCACATCCTTGATTAGGTCTTCCCTATTTATGTGTAGCAGCAGAGTCTCTCTTCTGGTTGTTCTGTCCAGTCTCTGTGCCAAATAATTGTCCCTGATGCATTTCAGAATCTGTGGGCTTGCTTGTACCCCACTGCATTGCCCATCCAGCAGCAGGTATTAAAATTACTTCTTAAGTCTGCTAAAGGAAGAGAAAAAAGACATGTAAGTCACCAATGTTCATCTCAATATTAACATACCATTCAAACAAAAGACCAAGCAAATTTAGTGTGTGTCCAATGCACACTTTGAATATTCTTATCAGTGAAAGGCCCAGTGCATTCAAAACATAAGAGCTGAAGTGTCCTCTATGTACCTTTACATTCTTTCCTTTAATGTAACTGTTAGCAGCTGCAGCAGCAAGAGAAACTCAGATAGCTGTGTTTAAAATTTTGTGCGAGCATACCATGCAGAGTACTCTGAGGTCTCAGTCCTCAAAGGCTTTAAAAGAGAAACTTTTAAAGCAGGCAGTTTCTGCTTTTTTCCCTGCTTTCCATTTTTTATTGGAAATACTCTCTAGAAGGGAGAGCAGCCTGACCTTCCTCACATTGCTGCAATTAAGCCGTGATTGGGGCAGATACAAAGAAAAGGGATCTGTCAGCTTTTTACAGTATAGCTTCAGTATTCTGCACAGTGTACTCTGAAAGAAGTGGCCATCCTTGAAAAGCAGTGTAAATTACAGGGGAAAACAAACACAGTCACTGACACACAAACACCCCTTAAAGGGAAAAAAACCAAAACAACACAAAAAAATCGTCAAAAACCCACCACCACCAAAAAGGCCTACCAACCAAAAAAACCCCAAAAAGCAGAAAATAGCTTGATTTTCCACTTTGGAGAGATGGAATAGAGAAAAACAACACATTCAGTACTGCACTGTCTGTTTCAGAGGCAAAAACTAAACATAGGACTAAATGTCTTCATGTTTGAGGTTTTTCTTTAAATCAGTTGACAAAAAAAAACATTTGCCAATCCTTTTCAATGCAAAACAGTAGGTTAAATGAATATTAATAAATAAATTACAGTTGTGTTTTAGTATTGATTAAAATACTTAAAATAGACATATGAAAAAGAAATTTGTACTTAGCCCTCTACAAGTACTTACTTGGAAAAGTTAGCAGGAGTTTTTGTTTTTTCCAAGAAGCTTTTCAGAGCATCAATATAAATAAAGTTGAACTGAGGAAATATCCTTGTTTGAAATTTGTAATCAAAATAAATTCTTCATTGGTTTGAACTGCACTGTTAAAATTTACTTTCAATTTTCCCTTTAAATTTTTCATTTGTATAATTTTTATATTTCTCTTTTGCATTTTTTTAATATTGTTTAGCTGTTTGCAAATAATTTCTTTTTTTTCAGTAATTTAATTTTCTCCAAAAGAAGTAAAAGAAATGTTTTGAGAAAGAACAATTTCCAGCAGAGGAAAATCATCAGTAGAAATTCCATGAAGGCAACTGCCAAAATATGAAGTTCAAACTCCATATGGATGCGAAATTACCATATATTCATATGTCTCCTTTGGAATAGAGGATATTTTCTTTTAATGGTGATTCTTTACTGAATAATATTAATAGTTATTCCATTCTTTGGAAGGCGGGAAGAAAACCTATACCTACCAGTTTATTTTCCTCAGTTAATTCTCCTCATCTGCACTTGTATCAAGTGACATAAGTGTCAAGGAATAAATATGCACGAAAAAGCTTTGATAAAGGATATTTGTGCATGTGTTTGATTCATAAAACAGCCCTATTGAATGGACCATCTATTGAGTCTGGTCTGATAAAAAAGTTCTGTGCAACAGTTATTCTGATTTACCTCTGAATAAAAAAAGTTTACAGTTCACTGCCATTTTAAGCAATAAGGAATACATTTTTCAGACAAAAATCTGCAACAAAATAATTGCAGAATTTTAAGGTAGGAATCCTGGTAGTGGCAGTTAATATATCCGTTTATGTATAATCTGGTGACACCCAGAGCTGGTATTACACTTATAATGATCTAATATACCTAATATGAAGCTGTGGAAATTAAAAAATGAAGAACCCAAAAAATTGCATCATTTCACTTCAGTGATATGCAATACCAATATTTTCTAGTTAGAAGAAAAGCAATTAATTGCCTGTGCTCCAGATCACATTGAGTATATTTTAAAGAAAAATACCCACTTTTCCTGTCTATAATAGAGCTCCAGAAGTGATAGAGCTGTTTGCCTTAAAAAGTAAAGCTATTTTACTTAAGAAGAAAGCTCAGATAGAAGCTGCACCATCTTGAGACTGTGCTTAGGGACTTACGATGATCAAATAGTTATCAAACGTGCTGGGGATATTTTTTGTTTGGTTGTTTTTGGTTTTGTTTTCTTTTTTTGTTTTGTTTTCGTTTAGTAATTTTTGTGGATTTTTTTGTTTTGTTTTGTTTGGTTGGTTTGTTGTTTTGCTTTGTTTTTGTTTTTGTTTGTGTTTTGTTTTTGTTCAGCATTCCAGCCATTACATTTTAAAAATAACTTTACTGCAGTTTTTCTGTTTCGGAGGCAAAGACCTTTCAATCACACCTGTGTCTCTTGGCAGAGATTAACAAAGTAATTTTCCCTAACTATGAAGATGAGCAGGCTTTAATTTCTTTAATTTTGTAGTAGAAAGCTAAACAGAACAGAAAGTTTTGAAGAGACTTTAAGCAAGCAATATGAGAAAAAAGGTTTACTTTGGTATTTAAGACAACAAGTTTTTCTTGGTTCAGTATTTAAATGCAAACATTTCTGGTTTTGAAACATGAAAATCACAACATTATGTAGAATAGAATCTCTATTTATTAACACCAGTTTATAAATTTCTACCTTAAAACTCCTTATTCCAGCCTTCTCTGTTGAAATTACAATTTTATTTGTGGCCAGTAGTGTAACAATGCAAAATAGCCAGGTGGCTTACAAACCAAGAAAATAAGCGAGTCCTTTTGTATTTTGAATTGCTTCGTTTTGAATTGCTATGCTTGCAGTCATTCCGTATGACTAGAACAGGTAGATGTTATGACTTGCCGACTTAAAAAAAAACCAAACAGCATAGATACTGTTGGAGACCTTGCTTCTTTTTTATGACTGCTCCCATTCCATTTCCAATGCTGTTTTTATCCAGTGCTCTTATACAGTTACTTTAATCCGCTTTGATTCATCTGACATGCACAAAGGCATTGCCAGTTGGAAATAACCATGTCCATGTGTGGGGTCAACATAAATTCATAAGTGAAAGCATTGGAGGGAGTGGTAATAATTGATTGGAATAAACGATACAAATCAGAAAAAAAATAAAACCAACCCAACACAAAAACACACAGGAAAAAACACCTGTGGTCCTCCTCCCCTCACAAAAGTCCCTTTTAGGGTGTTCTAAAAGTAGTAATTTTTTTAACAAAAACTGGTCGTCTCTTTGCAATTTGACATTTCCTAACTTCTTCAGTGATGATGGCATCAGCAACACTGTAACATTGTTTTTCAACACAGAAAATTTGCAGGTTTTAAAATCCTCACCCTAATTATCCTGCAGTAGTTATTATTTGACTTCACCATGTAGATTTGCTCTTCCTTAAGAAATGGAGATGAGCTCCTCAGCCACTGCAAATATCAGATTCATCAAGGCTCTTTATAAAAACGAATGTAAGAAGAAAGGTTTAGCAGTTGTTCTCAAAGGTATGTGCACTTAGGAGAGTTACTCCAGGCACACATGTGTGCTGTGTAGGAAGCATGAGTGAATTGCCAGACAGTAAAATTGAGATAAGATCAGCATGGAAAGGACTCTAACAACATAAATTTAGAGTCCATTTTGCTCAGCCTGAGAGTATATACATGGGCAGATGCACTGGATTATCTAATGAATTACTTTATTTGTGCTTCAGAGCCCAGCAAAAATTAGAAACCTTATGAATACTCTTCAAAATGGCTATTGAGTTTCATCAAGAAAAATTAGTCTGAGTTTCAAAGCAGCAAAGCACAAAAATTATTCTGTATAATTTCATTGTAAACAGCTTGTTTGCTTACTTTATGCCATATTTCAGTGTTCCAAATAGATTTTATCATTATTATTTTATCATAATTTTCTCATTCAGATCACAAAGATAAATCACTTCCTCCTTCGCACAGACTATTAATTTTATTTTTTCATTGTAGTGATCGTCTGTCCCTTATTTATGACTGCCTGGTATTCCTGTAGCAAAAGGTAATATTGCCTACATGGAAAAATAATAACAGAAATGTATTCGAAGTATCTAGCTAAAGTTAGCTGTTGGCCACTATATTCAAGCAGCTGGAAATAAGCAATAGACTCTGTCATGTTTAGTCTGAGCCAAGGTCTTTGAGTCAAACATATGGATTCTCATTAACTTTAGTTGGCTTTTCAGGTCTGTGTTCCATATGTATGCCAGTTTGAAAACTAAAAGTATGCCATGAACTTATCTTAGTTTTATTTACATTAAAATTTTATGCAAATATTCTGAAATTTCATAATAAACATGTATGATTAATATGTTTTCATTGTAGACTGAATTAGGAATTTAGAAAGAAAATAATTCATGGTACTGGTCATGAAGTGTTCAAGTAAGACACATAAAGATTATAAAAAGATTCAAATATATTGATGAAAGCTGAGAGAGAATAGATATTAATGAAGCAGATACTGCATATGTTAGACCCAGATGTAGAATGGCTCTGGTATTTCTTCTGCCAGTGTTTGCCACAGAAGTGAAAATGTAATTTACAATAGTGTATTTTAACCCTCGTATATAATTAAAATTGCTAGGCACACCTATATATAAATGTGTTTATATAGAGTTTTTCTTAAACACCTCCAGGGATGATGACTACAGCACTTCCCAGGGCAGCCTGTTCCAACACTTAACAGCCCTTTCTGTGAAGATATTCCTCCTTATGTCCAGCCTGAACCACCCCTGATGCATCTTGAGGCTCTGTCCTCTTGTCTTTTCACTGGTTGCCTGTGAGAAGAGACCAATCCCCACCTGGCTACAACCTCCTTTCAGGCAGTTGTAGAGAGGGATTAGGTCTCCCCTGAGCCTCCTCCTCTCTAGGCTAAACGATCCCATACCTTTCAGCTGTTTCTCATAAGACTTAGTCTCTAGACCCTGCAACCACTTTTTTGTCTTTCTCTGGACTCACTCCAGCACCTCAATGTCCTTCGTGAATTGGGGCCCAGATCTGGACACAGAACTCAAGGTGTGACCTCACCAGAGCTGACTACAGGGGAAGAATTGATTCGCTGGTCCTGCTGGCCATACTATGTCCTGACACAAGCCAGGATGCCATAGGCCATCTTGACCACCTGGGCACACTGCTGGCTGGTGTTTAGGCACTCTGCCCCAAGCCTGCAGCATTACATCGGGGTTATTGGGAACCACAATCTTCATTACTGTTTGATTCCACTTGCAGGACTGTGTACTTCATAGGCAAGGGCACCTGGAAAGGTGGGGTAGTCACAGAGGAGGTGTGCTGGCTGACCACCCTTAAGTCACTTTGTTTGTCCAGCTGGAGAGAGGATAAGGTATCCTCAATACCACGCATTTGATGCAGCCGTTGGGCCTGTCCCGAGGATGGCAGGCTGTGATTCCAGTTGTCTGTCTCTTATACTAGCTGATACTCCTCAACCTACCCACTGCCTCCCAGAGCTCCGTCACTGAGGAGGAGTTCCTGCACCTGGGCACCCCTTCCCAGGGGTGCTCACTGCTGCAGTCCTGTGCTGACCTAAGAGCAGGGCACAGTCTGAAGCTGACACCAGGGTGACAGGGACACAAGCATGTCCCTAGTGGAGCCCTGCCTGGACACTGTGTCGGCCGTGGTGGGGGCAGATCTTAGAGGCCATGGTTTTCTGCTGATTGGGTACCACAGCACAGCCTGGCTGGGCTGGCAGGGCTCCAGCTCCCTTCCTGTGTGAATTACACACAAAGTGCTGTGCAGGGCCCTGGCTGATGGCCACACCCCATGTGTGCTGCTCCTGACCACCAGTGCTCCCACAGGGCTTCTTTGATGCATCACAGGATTGGCTACTATTGGTCCTCTCCCTGTTCAGGTCTCTGTGGGATCATGGTGGCTCTCTCAGCTCTCTCAGAGGTTTCCTCTATTGGGAAACCCCCTCCCACTTCCAAGCCATTAAGTGTATACACAGGAATTTTATGCTTGAAAAAAGAAATCAGGGAATTTAGTAGTAAAGTTTCAAGAACATCCTTATATCACTTTGATCTGTTTTTTCTAATGCTCCTATCAGAAGATTTCAGAATGCAGTGCAATTTGAGAGATTTTATGTATTGTTACTCTACCTTTAACAACCAGTTAGATTTCAAGACATACCAAAAAACCCTTGCCACAATTGTCTTAAATTAGAGTTGATTTAGGAGAGTTATTGCCATCCTTCCATTTAACCTTGCTTTTTCAAGATAAGAGCACTGTATGTAGAAATGGAAAGATGCAGCAGATAAAAATACCTCTGTTCAACAGACTTTAAAAATCTGATTTATATTGACAACAGGAAAGAAATATCTTTTCTATTTTTATTTGTGATTTTATACATGCTTATCTAGAGGACTAGGTGGCTTGTTGGGTTGATGCACTATTTTCTCTTTCCCATTTGTTTTCTACCATATCTCTGGAGACCGTAGACTTCCAGATGTGAAGTTTTTCAAATAAAAAATGTTTTTTTAAAAAAATTAGCTCAATATTGTTATGTAAGTTCCCTGTGAATTTTTTTGGTACTTCTAGTAATCTCCACTGTATGCCCAGTTTTACTAAACTAAAATTACAAAGCTATGTGTATATATGTGTGTGAGTATATATATATATAGTCCTTATACATATACATATATCTATAAAAATGCATAGGTATATACACAGAGACACACAGACACATACACACACATATATATATGTACATCCAGGACAGTCAAAGGATCAGGCCCAGCCCACACAGGTTTAAGAAAGGCAGGTCCTGTTTGATCACATTGATCCCCTTTTATGACAAGGCGACCTGCCTACTGGATGATTGAAAAGTTGTGGATGTTATCTACCTGGACTTCAGCAAAGCCTTTGATACTGTCTCCCATGGCATTCTCCTGAAGAAGCTGTCAGCCCATGGCTTAGACAGAACTGGCTGGATATCCATGTCCAGAGCCTGATGGTGAATGGCACCATATCCAATTGGTGTCTGGTTACTGGTGGTGTCCTCCAGGACTCGGTATGTGGCACAGTCCTGTTCAATATCTTTACTGATGATCTGGATGAGGGGATTGAACGTGCCCTTAGTAAATTCAAAGAGACCAAGTTAGGTGGAGTATTGATCTGCTGGAGGATAAGAAGGCTCTGCAGAGTGATCTGGACAGCTGAGACGTCTGTCTGAGTCTGAAACTCTGGCATGAATTCCAACAGCACCAAATTCTGGGTCCTACAATTCTGCCACAACAACTCCCTGCAACACTACGGGCTGGGGGCTGAGTGGGAAAGGGCCTGGCTGTGCAAAAATGATGTGGACAGCAGGACTAGGGAAATTATTTCCCCTCTCTACTTGGCACTGATGAGGCTGCACCTCAAATACTTTTGGGCCCCTCACTGCAAGAAGGACATTGAGGTGCTGGAGTGGGTCCAGGGAAGGGCAATGGTGCAAGCTGGTGAAGGGGCTGGAGCACAAGTCTTATGAAGAGTGGTTGAGGGAATGGGGAGCGTTTAGCCTGGAGAGAAGGAGGCTCAAGGGAGACTTTATAACTCTGTATCTACCTAGAAAGAGGTTGCAGGGAGGTGGGGATGAGTCTCTTCTCCTAGCCAACAAGTAAAAAGACAAAAGGAAAAATCCTCAAGTTGTGCCAGAGGAGATTTGGATTGAATATCAGGAAAAATTTCTTCACAGAGAGGGTTGTCAAGCATTGGAACAGGCTGCCCAGGGAAGAGGTTAAGTCAACAACCCTGGTGGTGTTTAAAAGATCTACAGGAGTGGCACCTGAGCTATGATTTAGTGGTGAACTTGGCAGTGCTGTGTTAACATTAGGTTAACAGTTGGACTTGATGATCCTAATGTTACTTTCCAACCTAAATCAGTCTATGATTCTAATAGTAATAATATAAAAAAATGCTACGGGTAAAATAATATGTATTGGTCCTTTAATAATGTTAATATTTTCATGCATTTTTTAGTATTTGAATTAATTTTAAAATTCTTTAAATAAAAAGAGAAATTTACATTAGTTGTTGAAGAGAATTAAAAACACCATATGGGTAAAGGAAGAGGGGCAAAAAAGCAACATCCTTTTCAAAGGTCTTCAGTTCAGTTGCATAATAAAACTGCCACCTCATATAGGATTATTTTCAGTGTTTCACGATTTACGTAGTCTACTTGAATACATTATAGCTGTTACTGAGTATGAAGTAGCTATATTCTCAGTGTAATTGAATTTGCAGATTTATCTGGTATCTTGTTTCATGACCAAATCAGTATTTTTAGTCAAAATCTTCAATCCACTTTGAAGCTATTTTTTCATTCCCAATTAATTTGCTCAGTGCGGGTATGGAAAAAATGTCATGGTGACAAACACTCACAACACTTTACAGCTGTGTGGTATCATCAAGACAGTTCTATCATTTTGGAGAATTGCACAACTGGTAGAATTATAACATCCTGAGTACTAGATATAGAAGTAGAAACAGAAAGGGGCATAAATTCTCTCCAGCAATGTAAGAAACAAGAACCTTTGAAAAGAAAAGGATGTGGGTAAACCCTGGTACCAGTTGTTTGGAGGGGACTTTCTTTGTGGTTCAAATTACTTAATGAGCATAACTTCAGTTTTATAGCCTAACCAACTCCCAGTGTTATAACCCGCCACTTTGCAATCCCCAGACAGGGAGTTAACTTCTTTATGGCAAAAAGCATCAGAAAATGGGCTGACATTGAGTAACTTCATGAGCAGCCTTCCCTGAACTGTTAGTCAAAGTGATTGGCACCTGGATTTGAGCCCTCCAGGTTAATCCAGCTCACTAAGCCACGATGTTATCAATATTTCTCCACAGTCCTCTATATTTGTTGTATTTTTAATAGAAGTGCACCACATTAAACATTTGTTACAATCTCTGTAATTTAAATGTAAAGAACAGCGTGGTTATTCCTGCACGATCAATGTTAGATATTCCTTACATATTTGTGTTCAAATAACAGAGCTGACTTCAGACACAAGCAAAGTAGTTCTCTAAGGTGTCACATTGATGAGAGACTTGAAGTCATAGCTGAATCCACAGGGAAAAGAAGAATCCTCCAGGTTTCATAGCAGCAGCCCCTGCATTCTGCTGAGCTTTTGGTGGTTTACTTAAGTGGCAAAATGGCTTTTCCACACATTAGTCTTAGGGCGATGAGGACATACAAACTGTTTTCTGTCAGGAGGAAAACCATGGCTCTACTAATGACAACTACTTCCCTTTGGTGTCTGTTTCTTCTCTGGGACTGTTTCTGCCAAGGGAGCCAGCACAAGCAGTGAACTGCACAAGCACAGGGAAAGAGGTTATAGTGAGGAAGAAAGTGTTTGGAAGCTGGCTAGTCTTCACTGTTTTCTCTGACACTCATTAAAAACATTAGGTGGGGAGGGATATGGATTTTCAGTACTTGAAAGGGGCACCAAGGCAATAGATGTGGAGCCTGGTGAGGTGTGCTCTCAGGAAGGCTGTGTGGCATGTCAAACCAGCAACACCAGGATTTGCTCTCTGGTTTTCCAGCTCTGGCACAAAATTTATTTCCTCATGAGATGTTCAGTCACATCCACATCTTGTTGACAAAACAACCTGAGGTAATTTTTCAAGTATTTTATCTGATGTATGAAAGGCCTGGTAAATTATTAATTCTCAGGTGTATTACTGAATTTTCTGAAAAATCATCTCTTCAATTTTGGCATGTCCAAACATGAAATCTAGAAAATTCCTTATGAAAATTTATTATTAGTCTTTTCATTGGTGTCTTATCTGACATGCAGCCTACCCATAGCAAGTAATTTGCTTTGTTAATATTGCATTTTTTAATTTTGGAGATAAACTTAAAACTGTAAACTCATATAAATATTTCTAGTGAAATTTCCTCATTAAAAAAAAAATTTCTGTGTTCATTAGGTGGTCTTGGTTGTCTTCATGAGAAAAGAAAATATTCCAATATATGTTGCTTTTTACACAAGTACAGATAAATTATCTTTTTTTCTTTGTTATACTTTACTCTTTAAATATGTATGAAATAGTATAAACTTTATTAAGTAAATAGATTTTCCTAGTTTCCTTGGTGAATTAGGAGTATTAGTTACATGAATGTATTGCCTATGTATCCACTCCCTGTTATTTGCTATGTTTTGAAACTATGTCCTAAAATACAATTTAGGTTTGTCATTCTTTATGCAACAACTGAAACTCAATCAAAATATTGTAAAGATGAGAAAATTTTGTAGTACACATAGCAAATATTAGGTATACCTCAATTTATTTAGAACTACAGTTCCTGTTTTATGGGAAAAAAAACCCACCTCTTTCTGATGCATTTTGACACAATCTTTTCATTTATTTTTCTTTCTTTCCTTTTATGTAAGAAGATTAATTTCTTTCTATTATTTACTTCTTTCCTTTCTTCCAGGACACAGTCTTAATGAAAAACAGAAGGTAGTCCTAAGCCTGTATGATGAATTTGCATCTTTTATTCCTATCAATAAAAGAAAAAAAAAAAGTTTATTTGGTCTAACAATAGGTAATGTTGTCCTTTTACATTACAAAAATGTTTTTTGCAATAGTGTCATGCATAACTGAATCCCATGGAAATAGGTGTGAAAGCCCTTAATGAATTAACTGTAATTTCAACTGCATGTATTAGCAGTTCAAAAATGCATATTTTTCTGCAGGAACAGCAAGCATTATTCCATGTAAATTAATCAAAAAAGGAAAGAATACTAAAATGCAATTCAGACACCAAAGATACAACGCTTCAGTGAGGGGTGTTGCACTGCTTACAGATAAAACGTATTAATACAACTAATAACTTCACTTGAAGTTACAGGTCACTTTACTCCTCTAGAACAAGTCATTTATTCTAGAATAGAAGCTTTACCTCTTTGATTCAACTCTGAAAGCTTCTACTGCATGATTATTTCAAGATATTAAATTTTTTATTTTGCTGAGGACATTTGGAGAACATAATTACCTAGCTCTCATCTCCAAGGTCTACTCGTGCTGAAATTCCATATTTGGGTATTACTTTCATCTATTTGGAATGAAAATAAAATTATATGAGGACAACAGGTATTCTCCTAAGTACTATGAAATATGCATCATATTATCTTTTTTTTTCCCCCCAAAAATAGCATTGAAAACACTTTTGTTCAAGGGGAAAAAAAGTCTTATGCTGCAGTTGTTGAAACAAATGGTTAGCTTTCCAAGACTGACAACTCTTGTATCACTCCTTTACTTCGAATTAAAGATATTTTTTGTATCACTACTGACTGTGATGAAGTGAAATGAAAACTGCTCAACATGCCTTGAAAATGAAAAGCTTGCAATTTACAAATATACTATCTGTCATCTATTTTACTTATTAGACCTTTCAGCTATTCATATTGCTTCAAAATGTGACCTTCCTTTTACCCCAGCTCTCTGCAACTGTTTGGAAAATCAATGGCAAGTTTACAATAACCAGCATGAAGCTTTACACACTGTGAGAAGAAAACATTTTGATAAGCAAATGGATTTCAATGTCAGCCTTCTAAGCAGTTGCTACAGACAAATGATTTGAAAGATTATTGAAAATACATTGTCTTTTTAGAAAGATTCTTTTCTTCCCATGCAAGGCACAGGAAATTGAATCAGCTGCAGTACTGAATCGACTTTTCTGTCATTGAAATCTGTGACCCTGTAGTAAAACAAAATCAGTGTCCAACTGTCCAATGTGTGTAGACCTTGCTGAACTTTTCAACCAAAACAATTATATTTCTCCTTTTCTATTCTATTCTTTATTTTGTAGCATAAAACTATGTGACCTTTTCTGTCAGAGCAATACATTGGAAATGGCAGTATGAAAAGTGCTTGGGCAATACAGAACCTTCAGACCAAAACTATAATAAATCTTGTCCTTTTCTTCTTGTTTCCAAAATTAAATCTCTGCATTATTTTTTTGCCTGGTGAAACAAAGATTCATTACTGATCAAGACCTCTGCATTGAGAGAAATGTCAGGATTGTATAAATATCATATTCTTGCTCTATTAGGTTAATGATTTTGGATTCTGTTTGAATGTTGTATGGCAAATCAGAAGCTATCTTTGTAAGTTATGATTACGCCACTTCTGGATACTCCTGGTGGCACAGGATATATCAGGTGGAAGCAGCTGCAGAGAGTAAAGTCAGTAATTAACCATATATATTTCAAAGCAGAAGTCTTTTTACTGTATTAGTTTCAAAAGCTGCAGTGGCTGCTGAGGTGGGATTCATAAGAAACAGCAAATACATAGCTGAAAACCCTGTGATCAAGTTTTGCAATCTAAGTGTTAAACATACAGTCACAAATCTGTTAAGACTGGACACAACAATGGATGCAAATGCAAGATCTATGAGTCCATTATTTGCTTACTGGAAAAGGCAATAGGACACATGAGAGAGGGAGATGAAGTTCTTGTGAAGTCAGTCTAGACATTTGGTAAATTGGTGGAGTATCAGTACCACTTATAACGCAAGGGACCTTCTCTTACAAGACTTTTGTAAGTCTTACATTATATTTGTAAGTCTTACATTATAAATTTGTAATTGTCTGATTTGCATACAGGAGTCCAGGAGCAATCAGCCTAAAAAAACTATGCTGTAAAAAGTTTGATTTTCTACAACTTGTTTTCCTTCCCAGTAAGAAACTTTGCAAACAAACAAAATTTAAGTTGAAGTTGAAATGACTGAAAGGTAAATTTGATAGAAGCTTTTAATCTGAGCTAGAAAACTGTGACATTTAGATGTGAGAAGGTATTGTCAGTTGTACCAAACAACATTACTAAAAACCCCATGAATTTCTATGTAATTCATAGTTTTAGTAGAACACATCAAATGTTTCACAACTACTTTGTTGCTATTAGATGGGAATAGTTTAAATACCAAAAAATCTGGGGTTTTAGCAGAAAAGAGTTGATTTGCTGATGAAATGTTAGATGATATTTTGGGAAACAGAAAATAATTAAAATTAATAAATAATCTAAGACTGGAGTTTTCTCAGTCCTGAGCAAAAGAAAAAAAAAAATGCAATGTGACTCTTCTGGGCATTACATTTAAGTTTTTACAGGGCCAATGGAACCACAGAAATATTTTCCCTGAGAATGTGTTTTTCAAGAGTCTATGCTTTTGACTTATGCTTAACTTTATGGTGATGATTTTGAACCTACACAATTAAAACTATTTTTGTATCAGAGTTAGCAAACGTTTTCAAAAAGGCAGATCAAAATGGTCATCTCACATCTTCTGACTAGAAGCAGCTATTTATATAGTTTGAATTACAGCTTCATTTTACTTGCTTCTAGAAAACATGTAAGAGCGTGTTTTGCACGTCATTTTTCCATTTAGTAATGCAAATGTTTTATTAAGATCACTGAAAAAGCTAAACAACGGGTGAATTATAAGAGTCTAAATAAATTGCAACTTGTTTCCTGGGTATTTAAGACATTTAAAATACTTTTTGTGTTTTATGGGTTCTATTGGGATTTGGGTCAGGTGGCATCAAAATTTAATCCCTTTCCCTAAATTCATTTGAAGTTAATATCAACAGCAATGCCAATTGCTTCCAGATGAGGTTCTGTTTCAAAACTGGATTCTGAGTAATCTGAATTCTGGAAAAGGTTCATAAAGAATGACACAGATCTAAGTTAAGCAAAACTGTAACTTTGTTCTGTTTCTTATGCCTGCTTCTACTGTAATAGCAATATTGCATTTAGTTTTTGTGGGGACCATGAGTGAAGTGCTTAAGACAGAAATTTGACAACTGCAACATAGTACCTATTTTCAGAACTCTCATTGATAAGCAAGATATCTCTAGGATATGGGTACACTCCATCAACAGATCTGGGCATGAGGTTTGCAGCACCTCAGGCTAAACAGGCAACAGAAAACTCTGAAGAGAGGTACTCAAAAAATTTCCCTCTCTCTTGGACTTAAGCACCTTAAACTAGGTCTGAATGAGGTGCTTTGTGAAACTGGAATGCATAACCCTTAGCTGCTTTTGAAGCAGAGCAAAAAGCAAAAAATTCTTATTTGCCTAATCCTTACAGGCCTGGGGCTTATAAACATTCCATGTTGATAGTTTCACATATGCGAAAGAAAGTTAAACAAAGCTTATATTAGTTGGAGAAATAGTTCTTCAGACCTGTTAAACTCTACATGAAGTAAAAGAAAGACCATTGGAACAAAGTCCTTTGCCTAGGGCCTGGAGCAATGAACTTGCAGGTTTCATTACTGAAAATATAGGGGGTTTCCAAAACTCCGGAGTACTTGAGCTATTCAGCTAATTTTCTTATTCTGAACAAAAGAAAGAAAAATTAAATATATAACAAGAAAAAAAGTTAAAGCTATCAAAAGAAAATTCAATGTAAAATATATACATTTCCAGTTGTTAAAAATTTTGATGTCTAGCAGAAGTTCATATTTATTTTTGTAACATTTCAGCTGAATTTACTTACATTCATGTTTCCTTGTTTAATTGTCTGCAGTAATTTTATTCCTTGTCTATTTTTGGGTTACCACAGCTATCGAAGTATTTTCCACAGGTTCTATTTATAAATTTTGAACACAAGGTAGATGTTACTAAGATGTAGAAAAACTGGAAGAGAAAAGCACATAAAAATAAGATGTTATACCATTGAGGCTTGTGTTGTATCTCAAACATATATATCTCGTCTCTTTCTGTACTGATCATTGTATTCCAAATTCCAAATTTTACTATTGCTGTCTGAAAAAGTAGCCCTTAGATTGCCAGAAATTGTTCAAGGAAAGTGAACCTGAGACCTGGATTTTCAGATGAGAATTGTGATATCTGATAACAAGAGAGAAGGCATTGTCAGTCAATCTGGTTCATTTTTTTTCATAAATTACACGTATACCTCGAGATATTAATACATATAGATACATACATGTTTATAAATATTCATAAGTATACTTTTAATAATATAAATGCAGATTAAGTATCAGATTCTAGGATGAGTATAATAATATAGATACACAAATACAATCTACGTTCTCTTCTATCATGCCATCACAAGAATCTACTTGACTAATCTCTGGATGTAATATCTATCACATTTAGGCATATATATTTGTGCCTTACTTAATGCAAAGAAAATCTGTGTGAAACAGCTGCAGTTTTCTGTTCTTAAAGGGTACAGCATGTTATGCTACTTTTATTGTATGGATGTTTTCTCTCAGGTGAAACTTTGACATTTGTACCTTCATAATATCACCAGGACAGGTGATAATTGCTACTCTGAAATAGCTCAGAGAAGCTGCTTGGAAGGTTCTCAAGAAGAAAGACATCATGTGGTGGCCAAATGAGCATTTTGACATCAGTTATCATTTCTCTTTGGAATGGCTGAGAAGAAGCCAAAGACTTGGCTACATTGTGAACTTTTCAGTATAAGCTGAAGGATGATGCAAAGCAAATGTGGACCTTCCTTTGAAAACCAGTCCTGATTTCTTAAAGGAAACCATGTTTTCCTACACAGCTTAATATAGTAGTTTATTGGTGTATATTTTTGTTCTGTAAAATCTGGTTTTGCAAGATTGTTACGTACAGTACATAATATAAAACACTTAATATTAAGGGCCATTAAAGAGAACTTAAAGAGAAACTTGAAAGACATCCAATATGAGCTGGAGTCTGGTTTAGCCTAAACAAGTCCTAAGACTGCCAGCTCTTTTTTGAAAGTTTCACTGCCTCCTTTTGTGGAGCACTGAAATTATTGCTGCAATCCTTGACTTGACGAATTTACTATCAAGGTACCCTCCACTGCAGTGTAGCAACATGCATTCCACTTCTAAAATAAAACACCACCCCTGGAAAAGTTGCCAAATTAAAACAAAAGCATGGAAAATGAGCTGGTTTAAAGACTGAAGGATGAAGTTCAAATCTTTATATTTTCAAATGTCTGGTTTTAATACCTTTAAGAACAACTAAGATAAAAATTTTAATATTAGTGATATTTTAAGAAAATGAAGATATTAAAGAAAAGTAATGAAACTGAGGAAAACTGGACTTTTTTTGGTTTTCACTCCCCTTTTTGTCTGGAAGCACATTTAAAAGTTGATGCTGCAAATAATCAAAAAGACTATTTTGAATGTGTCTCCTATGATGTCCAAGCTGGTCACACCGAAATTAATCTTTAGTGAGGACAATTTTAGATTTTTTTAATCATATGAATATTCTTCATAATTAGATTTATTTGGAAAGTATAAAAAAATAAAAAAATCATGCACAGGACATAGTAATGGAAAATATCTTGTGATATACATAGACTCACTGAATGGTTTGGTTTGGTTTGGTTTGGTTTGGTTTGGTTTGGTTTGGTTTGGTTTGGAAGGGACCTTAAAGATCATTTACTTCCAACCCCGCCTGCCATGGGCAAGGACACCTTGCTCTAGACCATTCCCTGATCTCTAGTGAAGAGAAATACAGCACATAAATCCTACATGGTGAAAGATAACATAAAAACAATATTATTATTTTTATTTTTGAAAATTGCTTTTAATCGTCTGAACTATGAACTACTTTGGGAAGTCATGGAATCTTAAAATTTTAATAGAATTTTTGAAAGTGTGTTGGGGAAAATAATAAAAGAAAATTCAATATTTATAAAATGTTAAGCATAAAATAACTAACTGAATTTTAAAGCAAAACAGTTTTGCTTTATTAACATAGATGATGGCACTCATGGCAACAACATGGACAAATTACACTTTCATCCTGATACTTTGCCTTGCAATTGTTACTTACCCAAACAGACACTAATAATTAGTTTTCAAGATGAATATTGATTGTTTATACATCAATACATATGATTGTTTAATGGGGTTTTTTAAAGCTGTAAAATCCCACTAAACCATGGGTGTTCACAAAATGCCCTTCTAATTCAGCTGAATTTTTGCATGGATAATTGCACCAAAAATGTTCATAATATAGAGCAAGATTAAAGATATATTTCCCATAGATTGGGTTTTTAAATTCCCCTTTCTATTACCTGTTGTAGTGAAGATGTTTTACTATTTTTGGTTGGGGTTTTTTAATATTTTTATAAAAGAATTAATTTAGAGCTGGCTGAATCTTATAAAGTGGCTTTCATGAAAATTCTTTTAAATTGAAAGTCAGATCCATCACATATTATGCATCTCCTATTTGTTATCACTGTTTTCTTCTGGTCTGTGTGATGAAATCTATTTGCTTTTCACAGTACTTGAGTCAGAAATGTTGCTGGGTAAGAGCTAAACAGAGAGACAATCTGCTACAAAAGCTGACAGAAATTGAAGCAGCTAGAAATCAAATTGATCTGAATAAGATAAGAAGAATGAGTATCTTTCTGAGTTTAAACAACAATCTTCCATCTTCATCTTCCACAAGGGGGTTCAAACTCTTATCTTTGACTTAGAGGTGAATGAGATATGCTGCAATTCAGAATTTCAAGCTCTGGGGTCAAGATACTTAACCTTGAGCTCACTGAGAGGATAATCAGGTACTTCTGATGAGGCTGGCACAGCTGGCACATGGCCTGTGCTGAGCAGATGAAAGTTGGGAGGAACTGTATTCCAGAAGCAGTTATAAAACAACAGGAGAATAAATGGTACTGCGAGTGAGATGTTAAAATAGCATTATAGCAGAAAATGTATTGAGATAAGAATGAGGAGCAACTTAACTAGTCAGTGGCTTCTGAGCAGGCCATAGTCAGGTTAAAAAAAATAAAAACCAATCAAACCACAAAGGAAAAGCGAGAGAGAGATGTATTTATTCTTGGGTAGGAAAAGGTGACAGACATTCCCAGTAGGTGAGGTAGGCAACTAATCTTAGATTTCTGTTAAGCACCACCATTGCTGGCAGGCTATGAAGTACAAAAAGAGAGAAGGTCACAACTCCCCTTGAGAAGGAGTTCTGCCTAGGTTTAATCACACTGATACCTCCAGAGCTCCACATGATTGCAGGAACATAATAGGTGAAGAAAAGGGGGCATAGGGTAAATTAGTAATTGCAAAACTATTTGCCATGAATTCGGGCATTTCTCTCTGTTCTCTTCTTGGCTTATGTGTGTTTGTTATTTTGTCTGTTTACTGGGTAGTGCATATAAAAAGGTCACAATTTCTCTTAAAAAAATTTCTGTACAACATGAATAGAATTTTTTTCTCCAGCAGAAACAGGGTTTGACCTCTAAGAAATGAAGTATGAGAAAGATTAGGGAATTAAACAACATCATCTCCGGTAACAGAATTGTGTTTATTGTCAGCTACTCTATACCCAGTTAGGAGACAGTTCTGAGAGTCTGAGAGTCTTTTAGATCTGTGCTTGATGGGAAAACAAAAGGCACACTACTAATTTTTGTTATTTTCCCATTTCCCAGACCAAGAACTAAATTAACATCAGTGACATCGTTCCATACGGGCAAAAAATGCAAAATTCCTAACCATGTTCATAGTACAGCAAAATTCATCAGCACATCAGCACTGCAGATCTGAAGATATTGTTGCTTATGCTGTGTTTGGAGAACATTTGTCATAAAGTAGAAGAAAATCAGATTTTTTTTCCTGAGCATTTTAATTCAATGTCTCATTAAACTTACAGTTTTCTGCTAAATTGAGTAATCAGTTTGAATACTGAAAGTCTATTCATCACACAAGAAGTTACACTATATTTTGTGGAAACAAACTGTATTCTATTTGGAAGTAAGCTTTCTCATCCAAGGCATAAATCAATTACAGGTTTTAGCATCTGAAAAGGTAAAATTTTCCAAGCATACTGAAGTAATAATCTCAGATATCAGAATACAAAAATAAGTCTTAAATTCACTTTTGTTTTGATTAAATAAAAATATTTTTCATTATCAAAAGCTTCACATTTAGTAATGTGAAATGGAGTGTTCTTTTCAGGACAAAATACTAATTTCTTATTTAGAACATATTTTCCTTAGTGGAAAAGCTTCCAAAACAGAATGGGGTCAGGTGACTAGCACATGATTTAAAGGGACATTGCCTTATTTTATGACTATATATATATATTCATATATATATATATATATACTTCTAAAAAATATGGGAAAATCCCTTTACACACTACATATTTTTCTTCATTAATTATACATATACATTATAAATATTTATCCTTAATGTTATTTTTTTTTTTCTGTTCTAATTAGTATACAAATCTCCAACAGAACCACAGACTTAGTCAATACTTAATTCAGTCCTAGTTATGTACTGAATTGATTGATGCAACTCAATTAGTCTTGCTTAAGAAAGAACCAGGCAGGACTGTGTTATGGAAGATTAGGAAGAGAATATAATCACATGCTGTGAAGACATTGTCCTTGTTTTATAAGGGCAGTTTATAATGACCATTGACAGCTTTAATGGATATAAAATACACATGTGAAAACAGAGCACTTCCTGTACAATAATAAACTTAGTATGAGAAACTAGAATTAAACTAAACATTATAAAGAATAGGAAAAGAACCCTTTCACACGAGCAAAAAAAAAGTATTTCCAGTTAATCAAATGCTGACTACTGTGGAAAAATTTTGTAACCCAGGGAAAATGGATTTTTACACAAGGACTGGTCTGGCATAAATATATTCCACTGATATTAACAAATTTGTACAGAATACATTGTAAAGCCAGAACTTTGATACAGTGAATAACAAACTGTTTCTGTGCAAGTATTAGCTGAGTCTTGAAATAAAATGTTCTCCATGTCTGTGTCCCTTTTATGATTGCTTTCTACTGACATCCCAGTAACAGCTTTTCTTCCATGAGAATAATCACAGAAAATGAGTCAGCTTTTACATAGCCCCCTTCACAAGAAAATCCCAAAGCTCTGCATGATTCCTTTGGTTGTCAGAACAGTATTTAATTCCTATTTTATAGTAACAAAAATGGAATCTAAGGAGTCAAATGACTTACATGGCTTACTTAAAGAGTTTGTAATTACTCCTGTAATAAAAACAGTGCTTACACAGAACTCTTTTTCAACCCCACAACAACAAAAAAATCTAGCTTCCTTTACTTCCATCTTATCAAATGGATAAGGTTTGCATGGATATATGGTCAAACACCAGAGAAAGAGGTTCTTTTTTCCTGCACAGCCCTTGGAGATGTATCTGCAAGATTCCACTCCTGGATGACTGTGCTGCAGGAGACTCATGACTAAAATAATCACTGAAATATTTTCAGTGTATAAAAAACCAACAACTTCATAAGGGCTGACTAATGGCAGCTGAGACAGGATTAAAATACATGTTAATAAAAATACCAGCAATTTACCCTCGATATTGGTTGAGTCAGGCTGTTATTTAGAAGCAAAACACAATTTGTTTATGTTCTTTTTCTCATGTACCAGGCCTTTTTGTTGGTATTCTTTCACAAAAGTCTAGATGCCGTGAGTCACATACATTCTGTGATTGTAGATAGCAAAATGAAAAGTCATGTTTCTCTGAAACACATCTGAAGAGTTATGTAGATAATTTGCTGTCTATCCTGAGGCTTATGTGTGCTGTTTGAATATATACACATATGCAGCTCTCTTTAAAAATGGTTGAAGACTAGAAATACAAAAGGAAGCAGTACATGAATAATAGTAGGGAGTTCAAAATGCTTTATGGACTTGCAAAAAGCATTTGTTCTTCCTTATTGCACTGCAGAAATGGAACACTACTTCTCCCTTAAGAAGGTGGGCTTTCTGACTCCTAGTTTGAATGCGTTACAGTAACTTGGGAACAGAAATTATGTTTTGAATGATTAAAAACTGGGAACCAATTACAGAATGTAAACTGGCTGTTATTTTAGAAAGAAAAGCCTCCAAACGCTTGGATTTGGTTAAGAAGGGAGAGCTCAGGGACCTGGCACATACCTAAGACTATATTGGAAGGTTCACTTACTGCTGAATATTACATCTCATCTCTGTCAGTGAAGGTGCAGTTGGGTATGTCCTTGGCAAACACCGCTATTACCATTTGTCCACTGGCCTGTAGTACCAGCACAAAGAAGGGAAGGTTAAACCAAGCTTTTTGCTGTGCGAGACCATGAATCTCTAGGCCGTGTGTTCAAACAGGAAATGACACAAGCTAGCTGGTGGCAATAACCAGGAACACATTTAGAGAAACATAATAAATGAGGAAAGAAAGTAAGGGCAGAAAAGAAGGACTGATCTTGCAAAGTACATGTCTGGTTCACATGTCGGTAAGTACTACATCAGTGGCTCTTCCTGGGCCTTACAGTGTAGGTGATAAATTTTATCAACACCTCTGTTCAGTTATGTATTTATGTACACTGTGATTCATTCCTTGGGCCAACCTCAGTCCTCAATGGATATATACCATCTATTGTAGGTATCTTTTCCAGCTTGCAAACTATGTAACTAGTCTTTAAGACCATCATTTTCTTGCACTGACATTTTCTGACACTTTCTCATATTTGGAAAAAGCATAATGATGGATGCAGTTTCACATAGATCTAATCACAGACATGATCCCACAAAGGAACTGGGTGTGCTCAAGACTGTGGTTAATGATCACATCAGTTGACTGAAAAAGAAAAAAGCAAATCCTTTCTAAAAGAAAGACAAGGAAAAATATCTCAGAACAAATGAACTTCAGAAAAGGAGAAATTCCTTTTGTGTAAAAATGAAAAGTTATGGAAGGAGATTTTTTCATGTCATTTCACTTATTTTAATTTTCAAAAATGTTTAATACTCTCAAAACTTTGGCTAATACACTCATATATTTGAGTATACATTAAAAGACATTTATTTTTAAAATATAAAGATTTATTAATATTTCTTACATTTGCAGTCACACATTTGTGAGCACTGCTTAGGATGCCTTCTGAGCCATTTGTACTCATAAAATTTCTTAGAGGTGATTGCCAAGTGAGTTTGTTGGCAGATCAGGACATAGGACTCTCCTTTTTAGTTTCACTATTGGAGATACTTTTCTTTTTCTCTTCTATCTCTCTAAATGACTCTTTGATGTTTTATGATGTGGATAGCTTTTTTCTCCTCCTTGACACCTCAGCCCTACAGAATCCCATTCTCTACTGTTTCCATTTCTGATAACATGAGTGTATAGTTGGCAATAGATAGAGTTTTGTTACTTCAAACAAACTTTGTAGATGCCAGACCATCATTTGTATATTCAGAATTTTCAAATTGGTAAAGGCATCTTGTTTTTATTTTCTGCTTTAGGGATCTCCAGCTTCATTATTCAAGTCAGGTATGATGGTAAAAAAAAGATATGAAAAATTATCCCTGAAAAGTATGACTTGAATATGTAACATAAGTTATGTGTTTAATTATTTAAAATTAGGTTTCCTCCATCAGCCCAAACTCATTATCGGTATCCTTATGCAATGACCTTTATGATGTCATCATCAAACAGGAGCAAGAACAAAGAAGTTTTTGCTATTCACTAGCTGTAGAGGTTTACAGAACTAACACAAATTCCATTTACTAGCTCTATAAAGAACCAAACAAGGACAGAACTTGAAAACATACTTACATATTTCTTGATCCTCAAAGTTAAACTGATCATGAACTAAAACTAGTTATACATAAGGAAAGTAATACAATAGAAGAGAATTTCAGCAGTTTGCAAGACCAATTATAAGTGGAAAAAATACACAAAACTCACAGAACGGAGGGAGAAATTACATCAGCAAGACATGAATTTTCCTGTTTAGAATGAGTCCAGAATTATTCCTGAAATGAAGTGCTACTCAACAAGAGGAAGCATTTCAGAATTAGTCCTTTAGTGTTTGTGAAAGAAGTGACATTAATAACCCTGTCTTCATGGGCTGCCTGACTTCGTTCACAAAGGCCTGTACTGAAGCCTCAAAGTAAGCAGTTAGGAATTGAGTTGGAAGCAGGCAGACTTTTTCTCCTCTGAGGGTTCCTAGAGCATCTGGACAGACATGCTAGACAAGTTACTGCTACACAAGAGAAAGTTCAAAGTAACTTGTATCTCCCATGGGGGAGGAGAAAACAGTGATGCTCTGAGTCATTCTCTGCTCCGCAGGTTGCACAGCTATGTGCCACTCCTCATGACAGGCCAATCACAAATTTAAAGTTTAGCTCATACAAATGCATCATTTCAAAAGCCTTCATGCTTTTTTGTGTGGTCTTCTTCTAAAGGAATCAAACTCTGCTAAAAATGGTTCATCTTGTCATGATAAACCCATCTTTGGCTTCCCTCCTGAGACTGCCATAATTATTATCAGCTGTGATTTCAATGGATGTTATATAGGCATTTCTTACCAAGGACTGAACCATTACTATCAGCTCCCTTTACACAAAGCTAGGAGTAGATAGAAGAGTATATGTCACCTACAGGATATATTAAAAATAAATAGATTTATTTTTATCAGTAGATATTTTTAAACCAATATATTTAAAATTGAGTTGGGTAGTTCACCTCCTTCTGTACTCTAAAACCATTCCCAGCACTGGTAAGAGATTAAATAATTTCAAGAATGAGTCCTTCAAATGTCTGTAAAGAATGTTACTATTTGAGGCAATGATTTTTAGAAGTTTAGATCAACCACTTTAACAGTTCTGTAATTGTCTGTGGTTATGAAGAATGCACATTAATCTTACAATCATCTGGCACAGAGGGTGAGTAAAAAACAGCAGAAAAAAAGGTATATAGAAAAACATAAACTGCATTTTATTAGACACTTAGATTTTAATAGCAATACGCTAAGAGGGTCAGAGAAGCGTTATTATTAGAAAGAGTTAATGCATATGAAACCATATAATATTTAATCAAGAGACATTTTAGGTGGCAAATATATTTAATCTGCTGGGAAGCACTTGGATTATTAATAACTGGATGATTCTTCTTTTTTTTTAATGATGCTATTACAATGGATATTTTGTAAGACCTTTGCACATTGTGTGTGCACATGCAAATCCAGTTCTGGGCCCTTCGCTACAAGAAAGACACAGAGGCACTGGCACATGTCCAGAGAAGGACAATGACCCTGGTGAATTGTCCTGTGAGGAATGTCTGGCGAAACCTGGGTGGTTTAGGCTGGAGAAGATGAGGCTCTGATGCCTTAGGTTTTAACTCTTACATTTTTCAAATCCTGTATATGCCTAGTGTGTAACTGAAGTTTCTTGTAGCCTGCTAACTTCAGTTGTCTAGTCACAAAAAGCCTCTCTGGGCCTGCTCTCCAAGGACACCCAGGCAATCCCCAGCCTGAAAATATGTAAATCAACATCTTGGAAGGGGGGCAACCTGAGGGGAAATTACATCAGTAGCTTAAGTTTTAATTGGGGAATTTATGCTGATATGCAAACGGAGCAAACCTATAAAGGTGTGGGGAACTTGTGACTTGTCGTCCATCTTGGGGTCCAGCTTGGGGCCCAGCTTGGAGCCCTTGGCTTCCCAGGGTGCACCTTTGAAGGCCTTTCAAATAAATGCCTACCTTTATTCCCTTATTCCTGTCCAGTCTCTGTTTTTAGGTAGCCACTCAAGGCATCAGCTAGGGGGAATTTATCATTCTACAGCTATCTGAAAGGAGGTTGTGGTGAGGTGGGGGCTGACCTTTTGTCCTAGGCAACTACTGATAGGACAAATGAAAATGGCCTCAAGTTTCACCAGGTGGGGTTTAGGTTGGATATGGAAAAATTTCTACCTGGAAAGTGTTGTCAAGCATTGGAACAGGCTGCCAACAGCAAGTAGTTGAGTCGCCAGTTCTAGAAGGATTTAAAAAACATGTAGATGTGGCACCTGATACATGGTGGGCTTTACAGTGCTGGGTTAATGAATCACAGAATCACAGGATATGCTGAGTTGGAAGGGACCCACAAGGATAACTGAATCCAAATCCTGGACCTGCACAGCACCATCCCCAATAATCACACTGTGTGCCTGAGAGCATTGCCTAGACACTTGATCTCTGTCAGGCTTGGTGCTGTGACCACTTCCCTGGGGAGCCTGTTCCAGTGCTTTGGCTGAAGAACCTTTTCCTAAATTCAACCTAAACCTCCCCTGACATAACGTAGGCCATTTCCTTGGTCCTGTCACTGGGCACCACAGAGAAGAGATCGATGCCTGCCCCTCCTCTTCCCCTCACAAGGAAATTGTAGACTACAACGAGGCCTCCCCTCAGCCTCCTCCAGGCTGAAAACACCAAGTGACCTCAGCTGCTCCTCACACAGCTTCCCCTCAAGGCCCTTCCCCATCCATGTGGCCCTCCTTTGGACACTCTCTAATTGTTTAATATCTTGGTTATATTGTGGTGCCCAGAACTGCCCCCAGCACTCGAGGTGAGGCTGCCCCAGTGCAGAGCAGAGTGGGACAATCCCCTCCCTTGCCTGGCTGGTGATGCTCTGCCTGATGCACTCCAGGACAGGGTTGGCCCTCCTGGCTGCCAGGGCACTGCTGACTCACATAGGCAAACATAGGGTTGCACTCTGTCATCTTAAAAGTATTTTCCCTCTGATATGATTCCTTGTTTCTGTGATTATTTTCTCTACCTTTCTCTTTTGCTGTGGAATGCTATCAAGTTAGGAATGCAAATATTTTAAATCTCTTATTTTTTTCTAGTTTTTGTTTCTTATACTGTGGACATGAAGCACTCAGAAAGCATTGCATTCAAACAATGTTTTCACAGAATATTTTTCCCTGGGTCAGGAAATCTTTGTGAATGTATTCATCCCTTTGGGCTAAAACACAAATCTGTAAGGGCCAGTTGAGGAGTTGTGGACATATTTTCTTATTTTTATATTCATAAAAATAAACAGTGGCTGGCTTTTATGTATACAAATAGGTAATATTTATAAATTAAAGAGATACTCTAAAAGTTTGACCTAAAAAGGAGTAGACTTCATAAAAAGTTCATAAATTTAGTTCAGAGGGAATGATGTTATTTACTGCAATTTCTCTCTTTATTTCATGAGGCAAGCATAAAATATAACCATGCCTATTTCAAGTTTTAATGTGGACAGATTGTAGACATTGTGGCTCTTTTTAAAGCAAAATTATAGATGTCAAGCAGATTAGAGTGGGGGTCATGATAGAAAGTTAGAAAACAAAATTTAAACACTGGATTTTAAACACTGTACAATGCATCAACATTCATTTCTGAAATTAAAATTTTTGAAGATACTTAACTGAAATTCTGCATTTTGTGAAACCCCAGATTTTTGCAAAGCAATTTTAGGCCAGTAATTTCAAAGGGAAGTTTAGATTAGCTCTGCAATTCAAGTAGTTACATAGTACTGCGACATACAACAGTCAAGTAAGTAAGAAAGTTACATTTTCCATGTCAATTTCCTTTTTTATTGATAGATACTGAAATACAAAACATTATAAACAAAATCCTGGATTGCTATTATTGATTACAAAACTGTGGATTGTTCACAATAAGTCTCTGTGTAGGACATTCTTGCTTTTACCATGACTCAATGTCTCCAAGCAGTATTTTTTACTTCTTTCTTGCTTTTGGATTACATTACCAATGAGTGAGAAAAATGAAGCAGAATTTAGGCTCTGCATTGGAATATCTCATCCTATTTTGGCCTTTTCAATGACCATATGCAAGTCATTCATATTCCGCAAACCACTTTTTTTGAATCATGTACATGGAAAAAATATATTTTTTCGTCAGTACTCATGAGATTTTAGGTACAGTTTACAAAGATCTTTTTGTTTCATTAATGAATGCTTTTACATGTATCTTGGCCCATAAAGTGAAGCTTGGATTTTCACTCATTTCAGAGAGAGAGTTTAACTGCACTAATAAAGCCGGACTCTTTTCCAATGGTCACACATACAAAAGCCTGTTCATTTAACTAGGCTGTCTTGAGCAGCTTTTTACCTGAGACAACGTAAATCACCTCTTGAACAACTTATTTTAGGTGCTGCACTGTCTATACTGTTTGAAATTTCTTGATTATATCGAAACTCATTATATTTTAAATGTTATCATGGAAATAAGATGGTATTAAATATCCCAATAGGCAACTAGAACAAGGCCTTCAGAGCCTTTTAAAGGTCTTTGTAAGTGTCTGAAGTTTTGTGCCTCAGTGGTGCAAGCATGAGCTGCTGTACAGCACAGTAATGGGTTCCAAGGGGTCTGTCAGATACAGCTCACTTCATTCTCCTTGCCTTAATTATAAAAAAGACCTTTGATAATGATGTTTGCTCTTCATGTTCTGTGTCATTTCGCACCAATACTGAGCTCTCCAAGGCCTGTTGTTGGGTACAAATGTGTGACAAAGGATTGTTTTCCTTATAATTGCAAAGGAAGAAAGAGATTGGCTAAAATTCTAAAAACTGATACCAAAGCGTAAAAATAATTTCATTATGATGAAAGTTTAAAAGGTGATAAACACTTTGAAACAAATCTGTCATTTTTACAATGGACATAACTTTGTTTCAGACATGAAAGTTTGTGGATTGCTGACCTTTAAAATCTGTCTCCATAATTTCAGTTTCTTTGATTTCAGACCATAGTGCTAAAATATCATGACAGATAGAAGCATAGCATGAGTTCTCAAAAAATAATATTAAACAAACAAGGATTGCAAAAACTCCTTTGATTGACTTTGCTAGTGAGTATGGGATTAAGTTAGCAGCTGAAGATACTCTCCCGATACATGCAAAAGCATCAGAAACAATGAATGTTTTCCACTATGTACAGAAGACATCTATAGGAGATGTTCTTAGAAGTAGAGGGATTTAGATACACCGAGGAAGATGTTGGTAATATTGTTCTTTAACTTCATATGGCACCTCCAGGAGTTTTGCCTCATGAAAAGCACACTCGGTTAACCCTTGCTATAGCTGTGTCAGCACTTCTATGATAAACCCCTATTTCTCTGGTTTATAAATCCTAGTTATAATTTTTTTTCCAGCTCTACACTGGACCCATAGTCTTACTTTATGTGTAATTATTTCTTTAAATTTTGAAAAGAGTCTTCCTCACAGATATCTACTTTTTCCTCTGATTTCTCTGTCTGTGCAAATAGGGAAAGATTCCTTTTGATCACTTGAATATAAAAGGTACTTAATTGAACCTGTTTCATACTGTATTCACATAAAATAATGAAAGAATTTTGAAAGGCACCTCTATCCTTTCTTCTTGGGAGAAGGAACTACACCACAGCTGCTGGCACATCTTCCATTCCTGTAGACTTATCTGAACAATTTAAAACTCCCCAGGGCAGTTCTCTGCTAACAGCAAAATCATGTCAGTGCTGAACACAGTACAGGCTGCAAAAGTTACTGGTGTCCTAAATACTGTTCTATTCCAGTGTGTTTACTGTCCTAGCAGCCCTGATTCGGGAGGTTAACAATTCTTAGGAGATACCTGCAGGCACTGCAGAAGAGGTGTCCTCTGCACGACACATATTTAGAAACCTTAGTTACCTGTCTGAAGTTCATGTGACCTTAAGGGATTTGTTTCCTTCACTAAGGGCTAAAATAAAAAAATTAACAGCAACATGAGGAAATAATGTCAAAATTGGCTTGAATAATGTGACTTAATAAAGTCAAGGCTGCTGCTACTTTATTAATGCACATTTCTCAAGGAAAAATCACAGTATATAGTGGAAGCACTGCAAATTGTTTTGTGCCTTGACTCTATTGGACTCTGGACTGGACTTGAACACATAGATTGCTATTTGGTTTCCTTTGAACAAATCTTTCAAAGATTATATGCAACTAACAAAGCCTGTGTAGGGAGGGGAGTTAAAACAAGCACACACTACCAGCAAAAAACCTTACCAGTGGTTATGCTGAATACGATGAAACAATTTACTGTACAAGTATTTAACTATTCATGAAAAAATGCAAATAAATAAAATACATTTTTATACAAGCATTATTTGAGTAGTTTCATTGAAAATTGAGGTACCCACAACAGAGCAATTCAATATGTTGAAAATTAGCTGAAATTTGTTAACTTATAAGTAAAACACACATATGTATATATATATTTATAATTTTTTTTTCCTGTAGCTGTGAGCCACTACAGATTAAATCTGGAAGCTAAACATTAGGGCAAACCACTAGTCTTCTGAAATAAGAATCAGCTGTATGAATTTTGACAACAAAACTTAGTTCTCAGAGTGATGAAAAAACCATGAAAAATTCTGGCTTAGTTCGTGCAAGTGTTGTCTTTGCAATAATAGAAGCAGTAGAAAGTAGTATTTCGGTTGCATTTATGGAAGCTCTCTACCTTTTGAATAGAAAGGGATAAGTTTGGCCACTCTTTCAGTGATTAGTAAAATTACTACATTGCAATTTGCAGTGTTGGAATAATGTACTGCAACAAATGAAAGCTTAAGCAGCAGAAGAAGTCTAGCAATATGGAACTCAGAGTGATCTACTTTGTCTTACAGAAAAGCTGTAAGCTATATCAGTCTTTCAAACTTTTAGGATGATACACATATGATGGTTTTGGAACCTAAGCTAACATGCCTAATGAAAATCTCTGTATTTTCAATGCGCAGGGGCTCTCTATATATACACTCTAAAATCAACCTTTATTTCAATTCTGTTTTCTTTAAAACGTTATTAGCTTTCAATAAATCTTGCTCATATTAACATGTTCATTTGGATATAAACATTCCTTCTTCACCATCCCCCGATTCACACCATTCCTTCTTCACCAACCCCCGATTCACACATGGGCTAATATGTGTGAATCACTAATATGATAGTGAGTTTTATTCTTTGAAATCTGAAAGCATTTTCCTATTTCCGTTTCCTGGTTCAAATAATTGACAGCCTACAGACAGACCAGTTATTTTTTGCATGCTTTCTATTAATTACCTGAAAGTTAGACCAGCTCTTTTTTGAACTGTGCTTGAACTAATGAAGCAAGAAAATCATGTGTGAGACAGGATGCAGTTGCTTCTCCTCACTGAGAGTAAACATAGAGGCAAGTACTGCAATTATTTTCCTACTACAACTGTAATAAACATACAAATACCACGTTCAAGATAGGGCTACACAGATTTGCTTATCTTCATGCATAGTCAGAGAAGAAGTATTCCGTGTCTCTGTTTAGTTAACGCTCTATTTATAGCCAGTCCTATCCACATTCCAGCTGCTTAAGAAATTGTGTAGCAGACAGATAGTTTGGTGTTAACGTGGTGCCTGGTGAAGCAGCAATATATGGGTAAATAAGTTCTAATACTCATGGGATACAACTGATATTAGGGCCAGAGTATTGCCCTTTTCTCCCCTTGTTTTTACCCACAGCAGGTACAGGATTAGTCATTACGGTGATTTGTGAACGCGTTAGGTTGGTATGCTGAAACAACTCCAAAGAGAGTGCATAGGCTTTACATAATTATAGGTGTAAGAATCTTTTGTTATGATATAACTAAATAGGAAAAAAAAAATGAAAGGGTTTTTATAAAAGTGCCATGTCACAGAACTGTCATAAGTCTCAAAAGGCAGAAGTGCATGCCGGCCCCTCGTGTTTCTGAGCTATTGAAGTGAAAACTAACACTCCTGCTGCTGCTGGCCTTAACTCCTTAGCCCAAACAGTAGTTCCTCAGTAATACCTCTCTATATCCAAAGTTCTTAAATGTATAAGTGCAAAATATAAGACCAGTGAACAATTCTTAACAAGAATACTCCTAACAAGGGTAGTGGTTCTTCCCACCAGCAGAGTGAGAGAGCTGAACTTTATATGTCATGCTGTGAAAATGTTACCTCCCCTCTCTCTCTTTACCAGTGCCATGCAAAAACTTTGCAATAATTTTACACTCACTGGAAGTCACACTCCACATTAACCTAAAAGGCCTGGAGTGGGCAGTGACTCAGCATCCAAATTGCTGCCTGATGGAAATTGTGGATTACAGTAAATACTAGTCTGGCAACATAACTAGGGGAAGGAAGAAAACTTCCAAACTGTTACCCTTCTCTCCACAGAAAAAATAGAGGGTATAGTTAGAAATATTTTGAAATAACTGTCTGATGTTCTGGGTTTTGAGAGAAAATTCTGTCTTTACCATAATCAATCTGGAACTTAGATGAAGAGGAGGAAGAAATAGCCATATATTTGAAAACAAATGACTGAATAAAAAGATAATCTTCTCAGTTTGGGCAGGCACCTCTGCACTTGACACTTTCTTGATTTTTTCTCAAAATGAGGATATATTTCTGTTAAAAGAATTCCCATTTTTTTTCCAAAGACAGTGAAGTATTTTTCAGCATCCAGCAACACCAGAATCTTGTCTTTGTATGACCTCCTTTCTGTGAGTGACACATTTGCTTTGAGTTGTATTGCAGTTTTCTTGCCACAGTTCTTTGGAAAACAAACATCAGCTTTTGAACAACTGTGGTTTCATACACAAACTCTGTAGTAATAATTATAGTTAAACTTTGGTATTGCAGTTTATATTTTTACTGTGCACAGCTGCACATTGAACTGTCGGGGAAGTTCTTCATCAAGGTACAAATTATGTAGCATCATTGCATCCATGTGTTCATTGTCTCTATCATACTACCTTCAAGAATGGGTAAATGAACTCCAAAAAACTCAGCAAGGATGTAGTTCCAAAAATGTCTCAATCAGAAATGCATACTTTTTTAAGCGGCAGGTTTGCAGTTGTATTATGTGGGCAAAAGATTTTAATCTGAAAAAAATACAGGGAGGAGATACAAGAAATATTTTAGCATGTTTTTAAAATTATAAAGGCATTCTGCCTAAAATGGTGTTTCAGATTCTGAAAAGTAAGTCTACTGAGGGGGAAATAAATGGAGCTTAAGTGATTTAAAACTTAACTTTGTAAAGAGACTAAATCCAGAAACCATGGAAATCTTGGACATTTTAACTGGCAAATGCAAGCAGATAATAATCTTAGCTAAGCAAGGAATTTTGTAGATCAGGAGTGCTGATCTTCTGTTAATCTTGGAAGACTATAGAACAGGGGTAAAGTTAATGTTTGACAGTACTAAAAATTATGTGATTCTGACAGTAGCAGTCTGTATATTCTCAGCTGCATTCATTGCACACCTGATTAAGCAAAATTACAGGGATTTGTTTCATACTTTTCATCCCCTCATCTTTTCCCCATTGAGCAAAGTATGCAGTTTAGAATATCTGTCTGTGGCTTATTGTAAGAAGAGTTTTAGTTCATTCTTTTTATATTTGTTTTATAAATATAAATGTGGGAAAGGGTAATATATAGAATATTCTCACCTTTTGGATCCTAGGCATATTGCAGTGATGAGAAAGCTCTGCTTTTTAGAGGCATTCTGGGAAGGGAGCATTATCATAGATTACACATCTGCTCATGTGATACCCATTCTAAGAGATATAACAAATTGGTGAGAACAGGCTTGAGGCCACAGAATCAAAGCCAATTGGCATTACTCTGAGGAAAATGGAACTTGTTAAAATCAACTTGAAATTAGAGGTTTTGTTGATAAAGATAATAGTTTTTAAATGCACTTGGATTTTCATGCAGTTTCATGTCACATGATATTTTATTAAAGTGTGCATTAAAAAGATTTAAAATTATAAATTAGATCTGAGAATATTTGTCATGGTTTAACCCCAGCTGGCAACGAAGTACCACATAGCTGCTCACTTACTCCCTACCCCTACCCCAGTGGGGATGCAAATCAGAAAAAAAAAGTTAAATCTTGAGATAAGAACAACTTAATAATTTAAACAAAATTTAATAATATATTGCTATTACTAATGATAATAGTACTAAAAATGAGAGAGGAAGGGGAATAAAACCCAAGAAAAACAAGTGATGCACAACACAGTTGCTCACCAGTTGCTGATTGATGTCCAGCTCATCTTTGAGCAGCCACCAGTGGCTCCTGGCCAGCTGTCCTCCCTTTCTGTACTGGGTATGCCGTTCTATGATATGGAATGTGGTATGGAATGTCCCTTTGGCCAGCTCAGGTCAGCTGTCCTGGCCATGCTCCCTCACAGCTTCTTGTGCACTTCCTCACCAGCAGAGCCTGGGACACTGAAAAGTCCTTGACTTGGGGTAAGCACTGCTTAGCAACAACCAAACATCAGTGTGTTAACAACATCATTCTCATACTGGATCCAAAACACAGCACTGCACCATCTTGTAAGAAGAAAACTGCCTCTGAAATACAGCTGAAACCAGGAGAAACATAAATGGAAATTTTTCCTCAAATGAAATATGGTGCTTCTAGTATGTCTCTGAGATCAGATCTTCATTGTGTGCTAGTCAACATTTCTATCAAAAAGTGGTCTGAAGACAAAAAAAGAAAATAAAAAACTCAAAATCATTATGAACATATCTACAGATGAAAAAAGGAGAAAGTAGAAAATAAGGAAGCAGATAACCTCTAATAAAGAATTATTAGAATATTTTGGGATACAAGAAGCATGCATCCTTTTAAAGGGAGATGTGAAGTCTTGTGCATAATATGCTGATAATTAATTGCTTGGTGAATTCAAATGATAATATCATATAGCAGATGGTATGCATTTGGAACTGCTTTTTATTGCTGGATCTTGGTGTTCAGATTTCTGCAGTTAAGAAGGATATCGAAATAATTTTCTAACTCAAAGAAGAACCATGAAAGTGATCAAAGGATTGCAAATTATGCTTAATTATATATGCCTTCAGTGAACAATGCAGGCTTCTCAGAGGAATAAATGGGGATTGGGTAATTTTGTCACAGATTGGGAATACTGGCATAGAGAACAGAAACAGGTTTTAGCCTGTATAAGAAATTTTAATAAGGTTGACAGCATCAAAAAGTTTATTTCAAAACAAGGCTTTCTTCTTTTCTTTGTTTTTCTTTTCTTCTTTTTCAAAGAAAAAGAAGAAAAGAATTAGAAAGGACTTCCAGTGCTTCTTCAAATCTTTATTTCAAGGCAAAGTGGATTTTTTTTCCAAAAGTTGTTTTATTTCTGACTGAATTTCTTTCAGGAAAGTCTCCTGACATTTTTAATCTAAGTAACTCTTTATCATTATCATTAATGTTATACATCAATGTGTTCTATCCCATGGCCAGTTCTGTTTTACTTAAGGGCAGATAAATCTTGACTATACAAATTTATCTGCATCTGAAATTATTATAATAATCTCACACAGCTGCACTGAAGAAATGTGCATGAATCAGCTGAATAAAATAATAATTAAATCAATGTAATTTAGATAAAAATAAAAAAAAACCCCAACACTAAAGACTTAATTAAAAGTCTATATTTTAGGAAATATAGTACAACTCTTTTAATTTCTTTTCTGCCTTTCTTCCCTTAAAACTCATAGGATCAAGTTCCATCATAAATTGAAGTTTAGAATTTTGCTCTCAAAAAGGCATAATTTTAAAATTCTGATATCCTAATATGATTTCATATATTAGGTTTTCTTTTGATGCAAGGACAAAGAGGCAAAATATTCGGTGATTAAAGAATATTGGCTACAGAAGACTGAGTTCCAGTGTCACGTCATAAGAATTCCACGCCCAGATAATTCCTACAACAATTTAAATAGACAAATTAAAAAGCAGTATAACAAAGAGAATGTAATTATCTGGATTTATATTCCTGAGTGAATTCACTACACTATCCCTTACTGCTGGTTGAATGTGGTCCTCTGACATACATGTGCAAATGGGATATGAGTATACATGGGTTTTTTGTGTGTACTAATGTCATAAGAACTACCATAGATGTTATTAGGAGGTTAAATGCAGTGAAGTACAAAATTGCAAATCCCAATTTACTTCTAAAAATCATCCTTTGAAAAAGATGCATTCTTGTCAATCTTTTTTCAATATTTTCAATTTCTTCTTTTTTTTTACAAATTTTTATAAAGTTCTGAAATATTTAAAATATTAACATATACATTCCTTATCATCAGTCACAAAGTCAAATGTTCTCAGGGAAGCTAATTAGCTATAAATCCATATGCACATACTCCTGTATTTTATTTTCATTTATTTCTACTTTTAAGTGGTTTTGGTTTCGTTTGGTTTGGATTTTTTTTTACATATATTACATTTTTATGTGCATACACTATATATTTAGCTGTTGTACTAACTAACCTGAGGAAATTTGGTTCTAGAGTGTCACTGAACTGTGAATGAGCATCCTATGCAAATAAAAATTGTTCATTAGTCTCTGTTTCTTAATAGCAGTTCCACAACCCCTCGTTTCCAAAATGTTTTATCCAAAAGAGGAGTTGAGAAAGAATAATATATAAAAGTTTAAATAAATATTGACTTTAAAGAAAAAGCTAGCTTCAAGAACTGCAGTTATTTATGTTCTATGATTAGAATGTTTCATAAGCAGACTCTCATTTGTGAAATTTATTTACAAATTAATAACATTTAAAAGAAATATTGCAAATCAACTTTGTACACGTGTAACCACTAGTTCAGGTGAGAAAAGGAGCGAGATGTGATCCACACATTTTCTATATGGACAGTGTTTCTGAGGACCAAGGAAATACTCTGCAGAATACTCAGACCCTGGAAACAATTTCAGCTATTGCTATTTATTCTAATGGCAAGTATTTTCCTGCTTCTCTGGCAGAAAGGGTGAACATTTTCCTCTGCATGTTAAGTAGGATGCTGTGCATGAAAATGGTGTTAATAAAGGACAATGGAAATATGTTTTTGAGGTAAAAAATTCTTTCCTAGTTCTCTCAAGAATTTTTGCTTAGTTATTTTACACCAGAGGAATGAATAAATTCAGTCTTTCTTTGTCAGCATTTGGGACATTATTTTTCTCTACAGTGATGGATTTGAGGTAGGGGTTTGGGTGGTTTCTTGCTTTTTTATTTTGTTTTTATTTTGGTTTTTTGTTTGTGGTTTTTTTTTTGTTTTGTTTTGGTTTTTTTTTTTTTTTTGTTTTTTTTTTTGTGGTTTTTTTTTTTTTTTTTTTTGGTTTTTTTTTTTTTTTTGGTGGTGTAAAAAATACAGCAGTATTGTTTTTCTTCATTTGTTTTTCTGTCAGAATGTGAAGACCTTGACTAAACGACAGAAACAAAATAGCAGTTCTAGGACATATTAAATACTTAAACCACTTATTTTAAGTTGCAAGAAAAGCTGTTAAATCAGACTGCAGCTTTATAGCTGAAGGGCTTGGAGGGAGGAAAGGATGAGAACACTTGCAAGAAAAGGATATTTTATCTGCTCCTCACAGGACAGACACAAACTCTTACTGAGCCTTATCCTTTATACTTCATTGCACTGTCTGGGAATGTAATTTCTGATATCAAATAATGTTCAGCATATGCACATTTTAAATTATATTTTATTAAACGCTAAACCAAAAAGTAGTTCTCTAGGTAAGGACATTGGCTTTAATCTTTTTACTTAAGACAAAACCAAGAATTAATAGGAAGACCACAAGGCTTTTAAGGCCTCTGCCCTGTTCCCTCCCCAGCTGCTTTCACCAGTATATAAAATTCAACCATTTAGGTACAAATCCTGCTCCATTTTGATGGATCAAAAAGACATTTTTCAGTCAAAGAAGCCCAGGTGCTGTTCAAAGGTGATGTCTCCTACAGCATTAGACACAGCTAGAGGAGGTAAAAACACAGACCACATGGAGGAGTTCTGAACAAAATACTTGTATTCTGAGAAGTCTTCTGCTGAATGTGGATTTTCATGTGATCACCTGTACCATGGCTTCCAAGCAGAGAGCTGTCGTAAAGGGGGGGAGGGACAGGGGAGGGGTGCCAGCCTCTGGCATGCAGTAGAAGAAGATCTGGCTGCTCTAAAATGACTTAGGTTCTTTGGCAGTATTTAAGCAGGATTGAGCCCTCTATGATTAAAACTTCAGGCTTTAAAACAGCACTAGGCACTTAGCCCATGAGTAAAAACTCAAAATATATCTGATTTTTATATAGTAAACCCACTACTGTGCAGGCTACAGAAGTCTCAGATTGGACATCAAGGAAAAGCTGACCCATACCCAGCTGGCATCGGAAATAATGGAGAAGGGGGAGCTTTCAGCCTAGTCCCTTGTGTGATGAAAAGCATAGAGAGATGTTTCACCTCTTCCATCCTGACGAGAACCCTGATCACTGCACTTTGACATCATGCTCCTTTCCTTCCCCCTTGGAAGAAGCTCTTGCTTGTCTGTTTGGTTGGTTGGGTCTTCAACTGTGGAACTTCAAAAGGGAGAGTCATGAGGCCTGTACAGCTCAAAATATCTACATGCAGTTATGGCAGTACACAATAGACTGAGCTGTCCTGAAGCAGAAAGGACGATACATAAAGCTTCACTTTCCAAGCAGGGCCCTGTGCTAAATGACTTGTTGCATAATTTTAAGGACACTGCCACCCTGAAAGAAAAGATCAAGCTACTTTTCTATAAGTGCATTTTTTTTTGCTTAAAATTTTGCAGGGAAAACCACATGACAAAATTTTTCTTAACAAAGGTGGAGACATTTACTTGTATGAGAAGATCATGACCTGCAATTCTTGGTAATGTATGAAAACGTTTGTAATATTGAGGTGGAGGATAAGAAATTTTGCCGCCTTTTGCATTCTTGCTGGATGAATAATGTCCATCTAAAAAGTCTGTCTGGCTGTATGGAGTCTGTCAAACTGGTGCATTGCAATTCTAGGAACTTAACTTGGGTTTTTAATTCAGAACTAGGAAATAGATGATATACTCCTCCTTTGTAGTTTAGACCTTAATGGTTTTTCAGGACCACACAGTAATAACAAAACAGAAAAAGTTGCCTTGGAGCTTCAGCCTGAGAAGTTATTTTCATTTTCTACTGCAGAACAGAGTTATGTAGCATTACTGCAGTCATGCAGCTGAGAAATTCCACACAACATATGAGAGAATTTTTATTTTTATTTCCCCAAATTCAGAGAGGTTTTCTTATTTCCATGGTCTTTGCCACCCAGACATTCAGGCTAATATGAGTTAATGATTGTCTTGCCTTCAAGTGCATTGCAAGTGCCTCACTGGGTAAAATCTGCCTGTTTGTACTGTACCTCTCTCAGGAGTAACTGAGATTTCCATTTAGTCCCTTTTTTTCTCTCCTGAAAATTAAAGATAAATTATTGTGTTCAATGGATTTTGAAATAGGTAGTACATGCTACTCTTGGGTTCTATAAGAAAGATGAAAGTTTTGAAAAAAGTTCAAGATATGATTTTGTAAATTTATTTGGTGATTTATACTTAAAAAATGCAAGCATGTGGAAAAGTATAAAATAAACAGGAACATTCAAAAAAAGCATTTTCTATTTCAGCTTTTAAATACTAAACTTTGAATTACTAAACTTAGTATTAATTATTAAGATTCTTCGTTCTGCACTTTCATGCTTAGCTGCTCACTTTGTGTTATATAAGAATTGTAGTTGGTATAGTCTTTTTTTCATTTTGTACCTAGCATGCCATTTTGTTTAGATACGTATTACACTAACACAGCCTGGCATGTCACCTGAATATATAGACATGTTAGATGCAATGTGGATATCAAATTCTACATGAAGAAATACAATTATAATAGGCAAATACAGAAAGTTGTGTTTTGTTGGGGTTTTTTTCAATTAAGAAGATTATTGTGTAAAGTAAAAATCTACAGTCTTAGAAATTATACTGACATTTGATTAATTCCTAATTAATTAAGAATTCTTGATAAATTAAGGTACAATCATAACTATCTGTGTATCCGGACGGAGGAAGATCAAGGAAAACACTTATGTCCTCAAGGTTTACACATCAAAAAAAAAAAAAAAGAATGGCAGCATAGACAGCAATGTGTGTAAATGTGTGAGCACACCTATTAGTTCAGAAGACAAGAGAAAAGGGGTATGGACACCATGTGCAGTCAAGGTATGAACATGGAGCTGGAATTTTGGAAGTGGTCCCACAGCTTAGACTTTCATAACCTGTAAGGCTTTCTGTCCATCAAAACTGATGAGTAAATCTAAAGTAACAAAGATATTGTCAGAGGAATAGTAGTATATAAATAGACTAGTATAAATAAATAGTTCTCAACAGCTGAGACATAGAGCAAACAGTTGCTAAACACTGTTTCTGTATTCTGCCTATTTCAAATATATTTTTTTTCCACACTTCCTTTCTTCCTACACCTCTGACAAAAGAAGTAATCAGAAATAATGGTTCTAAGAAAACCACCCTGGGACTCCTTTTCAGGACGTCGTGGAAGAAAGTTAGAAGAGATAGTAACTGAAGGAGCAGCAGACACCATCCTGTAATCCCGTTTTTGAGATTATTAAACACTTTGGCATAGGTACGCTGCATTCAGTAAACTGACACATGTCTCTTACTTCATATGATCAGGTCATGGCAAAGAGCTTGCAATGTTCTTTCTTCGTCTCAAAACAAAAAATACTTTCTCAGGGTGAATGTATTATTCTTATGTGTTCAGAATTATTTTGAAAGCCAATGGAAAATTTAAGAGAATATTAATGCCGTCTTATATTAATCTCATTCTTTGTCACATGTAGTTTGCACTTACTTCTCTGGCTTTCTGCACAGTATAAGGCAAACAAAAGTATGAGAGGCTGAATATTAGTTTTTACTTTTTAAAAAATAGTAACAATGATTTTTAATAATTTTAAAAAACATTTTTAAAGCATTTAAAAACATTTAGATGCTTTGCCTTGCACACAGAAATAGGAAATACAATAGCATAATATTCTTGTATATTTCTACAAAATTCCTACTTACTCAGAATAAATCAACTCTTTAACACCTCTCTGCAGCAGTGAGTTATTTTGGTCTTTGAAGATATACAGAAACTATTTCTTCCCTTGGGATTACTTTTTTATTTTTCTAGTTTCCAGATTTTCCTATGTTCAAACCATCACTCAACCAAATATCATCCTGAACCATCTCAAGCTAGCTTGCCACAGCTTGCCACACAATGCAAAAAATGATTGTTTTCCTTTGCAGAATCACGGAATGGCCAAGTTTCACTCACAATATTTGAATAAAAAGAAAAGAACGAAAATTATATGTTCTACAAAAAAAACCCCAAAATTGTGTGTTGCTGTTTACAGACGTATAAATAGTTTTGTAAGAAGTTCACTTGTGTTTATAAATTGTTGAGCTTCTTAGCTTATCTTGTTTGACTGTATACATTATTTGTGGATATCAGTAAACTATTTTCATAGAAAAAGTAATTTAGTTGTATCTGTTACCTCAATACTTCATCTATGATAATCACCTCAGTAACAGTGCTGCTTGCTCTTCCTAGATGACTGGAATATTGACTGCAAAATGAAGTAGGGTATTTTAGCTATATTTATACAACTATGAGCATTCTGATACTCTTAACATTTTCATAAGTATCCAATGTAAAATATAATTTTTTTCAACAGCATTGACACAGAACCACATAGCCAAAATTTAGTCACACTTTTCTGTCTCTAATCAACAAAACCAACAAATATTTACATCAATTTAAGTTAAAAAAAAAAAAAACAGGTTGTAAAGTGCTACTTTTTAGTAAAAACTTTTTTTGTTTAAGCTTTAGTTTAAGTTATGTGTTTCACTTGAGCATAGTCTTTACGATAATCTGATGTTCCCTTTTTCAGTCTCCAGACTGAAAGGCCAAAAGATCTTATATAATTTTTTTCACTGCTGACTTCACCTTTCCTGTCACTACAAATTGAACGGTGACTTCAGTTCCCCAGAACTACAACTATCTATCAGTGTTTTCTGGTTTTGCTTTTTGATTGTTTGTGATTTGTTGTGTTGATTTTTTTTTTTTTTGTCTTGGGTTGGGGTTTGGGGATTTTTTTCTTTGATTTGAGTTTTTTACTGTTTTTTTTTTTTGTTAAGGGAGTGGCTAGATTTCACTTAAAAACAATCCAATAAGTAATGATGAATGGTGGACAGAAATGGTGGAAAACCTTACTGGCATTCTAATGTGCTGAACATAGTACTCAAACACTCTAACAGGTTTCCTGGTTTGCTTTGCACATGTTGCTGGTTTCAGAATGTTGAAATTCAAGCAGCAGTCAATTAGAGAAGGTAGATTTCTTATGTCATAGTCTGATAATATTGCCTTTTATTCCAGCATTTGTTAAAGGCTGAGAAAATGATATATTACCTTTTGTGTTCTTGTGAGTCATAATTTAAATGAAGTATATAGTGTACATCATAGCTGTATGTCAACAGGCTATATAATGACAGTCCATATTTTTTTCTAATGTCTGGATCAAATATAAGCACAGCATTAAGTTCTATATTTAAATGTAAATTTCTTACATTCCTCGCTCTTCTTGCCATGCTTGTCAAGTGGCAAAACAAGTTATGATTAAAATCAAGTACTCTGTCACTGATTCTCTTAATGGAGTTTGGTGCTCAGATATATTTGTAGGAAAGATTTGAGAATAAGAATGATGACTTCTAATGTACTCCTTTGGCAATGAATTAAGAAAGATTTAATGAAAGTCTCAGTTTCATTTGTCTACCTGTCATGTTGAACTACTATTTTCTCTTGATGACAAGCTTAAGAATTTTGGAGAATGCTCTTCACCTTAGCAATTTTAAGCAAACAAACAAAAAAACTCCAATCTCTTACTTCTTGGATGAAATTTGTAAAAGTGATGGTGCAAATTATGAGTTCTAAAGGGTTGCTTTCTATACTTAGTACATTAGATATTTTAGAATTTCTACAGTTTTTTCCTGCTAGAATGACTTCATGGAAGTTGAAAATGTGAAAAATTTATGTCACAAATACTATGATTTTTTCATGTACCCATATCAAGGTGTTTGTAGTTGAACAATCAGGTAACTTTTTCTTTCCCATTTTTAATGTATATGAATTAGTCAAAACATTCCCTTCAAAAACTCTTAGTACAGTAATGCTTTTGAATATTTTAGTTTCCAACACATTCAATGAGAAATAGCAGTATAGAATGTGCAAAAACTGCAGGTCTATTCTGAAATCTAGTTACAATCAAATTAAGAGAAACTATGTCAATTGAAAAACAAGTAAAATTTTACACACAGAAATAGAAAAAAAACCCCAGGATATATAATTACCAAACTTTTAGGTGATTAGCATCATGCATCTATCTGTCACATGTTATTATTTACATCATCCTCATATAATAGGATGTATTATGTATCATAGTGAAATAACTTTCACACCTGTTAGCAACCCAAGAAATTAAGTCTCTAGCAACAGCCATCTATGTACCTTCTATGTACATTACTTCTATCAAATAAGCGTAAAAATTTTGTTAGTATGATTAATATATATTGATTTAAACTGTAACAGTAGACCAGTGGTGAGCTTTTCTGAAAATGTCATGTTTTTTCATCACTGCTTACACATTTCCTGGTGGATTACAGTATATTCATTCACCGTGAATGAATTTTACAAGTCTGATATGCAAACTTCTAAATATATTGGGTGTCAAGAGATGTGTATTGAAAGCTTTTTGTCATCTAAATTAAAAACATTTTTTATCAAATAGTAAATTAATACCCTAATAGATTGTGCTGGTTTGTATTTATAAGCAAGGTGTAGACATGTATGATTATTATACTTTTAGATGTATGACTGATGATGAAAATCTCTCCTAGTCTCTCATGCTGAACAAAGGGATTAGTTAAATGTGTATCTGCTCTATAAAATCTAAAATATTTGTAGCCATCCTATCTAAAATTGTGAAGATTAATGTGTGGATAAATAGGAAAGACTAGAATTACTTATTACAATTTCAATCTGTTTCTACAGAAATTGTATTTCCTATATATTCCATAAAGCAGATTTTAATAAGTGGTTGGGAAAAATACATTCCCAGGTATTCTACTTTGATTTATTATCTTTAATGCTTGTTTATGTAGCACATAAATTCTCCAGAAGATTAAAATTGATAAAACCTGTAGTCAGGAACCAGCTATGAATTTTTGGCATTAAACAGATTCTTAGATTAGCAGAAATATACAGGCCTATGCCCTTAACAAATATTTTACATACTGAAGAAAATTGAAAAACCTAAACCAATGGGAATTTGATGAATGTTCTTGAAAGGAATTAGATTTGTCATTAGTGAAGTGTCATTACTTTTACTAGCATAGATTCCCCAACTCTTTATGCATGATTATTTCCCTAAGAAAAAGGGCAAAATACGTAATGAGTTCTGATATGAAGTTGCTTGTGTCTGTATTCAACCAAATTAAAAAGAAATTTAAGAGGGTTTTATCAGACTAGTTGTAGAAGGAATCCTTTGAGATCACACATTATGTTTAAATCTAAGGAAATGCACAGATACTTTTGATTATTCATGGTGCTCTGTCCCATTATGAAAAGCTTTTGCTTTGCCTGTTGTCAGTTTCAATAGGCAAAATGTAATGCTCAGAAGGGCAACATGATTTTTAGGAGAAAATTAATAGCAGAATAAACTGAATTTAGTTTCATGATAGTATACTATATGAACAAATATGGTTTTATTCAAAAGTTCCACCTTCTGAAATAGATCTATTTGTCTTTATGGGGGAAGACAGAAAACTTTCAAGTGGCCTTTAGACTGTGTAGAAAATCATTCCGGCAACAGTTCAGTGGGCAGACTTAGAAGCATTTCCATAATAAACTTCTGCTCTCTGGGATTTATAACCTGGCTGTAATTTTCACTCCAGACTGGAACTCAGCATAAAAATTCTCACAATCACGTATTGTATTTTTAGCATACTTACATAGGAAAGATACCTCAAAGAGAAATTGCAAGGTACTAAAAAAATTGTGACACTTCATAATGTTAAGGCCAGTCTAACATGGTAGAAACCTCACCCCCAAAACCTTAGAAATACTTGAAAATTAAATTAAGAAAGTGTTTACAGAAGGGAAGCTGTGAAAGCTCTAAACCTTCTGTTTGGGTAACAATTCTGTAATAGTATAAGAAGGAGCAAGATTTTAATGTGTTGTGTTGATGTCCTGTAACTCAAAAATGACAGTGTCTAGCATTCACTTTAGAGCAAAGCAGTGGTTAGAATGTGAATCTGAGAGGACTGAAAAGTGAAAGAAGGGAAGCCAGAAAAGAAGCAGCCTTGTTTGAAAAGATTCCTTCAGGATTTGTTCAAAGAGCTTCTTCACTGCCAAGATCAGTCCTCATGAATCTTGGACTCAAGATACCAGTGTAAAAGAATGTTGGAAGGAAGACTCTCCCTTGGTCAAGAAGGATTGAGTTCAAGAACGTCTAAGAGAGGCTTGACATCCACAATCCAAGGGCCCTGAGATAATTCATACAAGAGCACCAAGAGAGCTGGTGGACACCATATGAGGTGAATCACAATCCTCTTTGGAAGGTCATGAAGATAGGGCAATGCCTGAGGACTGGAAGATAGAAAATGTCACCCTGAAGGCAAAAAGGAGGACCCAGGGAAATACCTGAAGTCTTTCTCACTTCAATCCCTGAAAAGGTGACAGAGCACCTCATTCTGGAGGCCATCTTTATCCACATGGATGACAAGAAGGTGGTCAGGACTAGGCAGCATGGATACACTAAACGTAAATCATGTATGACCCATATATTGTCCCTCTATGATGAAACAACTACCTGGATGGAGTGGAGAAAAGTGGATATTGTCTACCTTGACTTCATCAAGGCTTTTGACATTGTCTCTCACAACATTCTATAATGTCAGTGTGGACTGGACGAGTGGGCAATTAGGTGGATTGGGAACTGGCTGAATGGCAGATCCCAAAGGGTCACAATCAACAGCACAGGGTCTAGTTGGAGGCCTGTCACTAAAGGTGTCCCCTAAGGCTCNGCCCTGAGATAATTCATACAAGAGCACCAAGAGAGCTGGTGGACACCATATGAGGTGAATCACAATCCTCTTTGGAAGGTCATGAAGATAGGGCAATGCCTGAGGACTGGAAGATAGAAAATGTCACCCTGAAGGCAAAAAGGAGGACCCAGGGAAATACCTGAAGTCTTTCTCACTTCAATCCCTGAAAAGGTGACAGAGCACCTCATTCTGGAGGCCATCTTTATCCACATGGATGACAAGAAGGTGGTCAGGACTAGGCAGCATGGATACACTAAACGTAAATCATGTATGACCCATATATTGTCCCTCTATGATGAAACAACTACCTGGATGGAGTGGAGAAAAGTGGATATTGTCTACCTTGACTTCATCAAGGCTTTTGACATTGTCTCTCACAATATTCTATAATGTCAGTGTGGACTGGATGAGTGGGCAATTAGGTGGATTGGGAACTGGCTGAATGGCAGATCCCAAAGAGTCACAACCAACAGCACAGGGTCTAGTTGGAGGCCTGTCACTAAAGGTGTCCCCTAAGGCTCAATACTGGGCCCATTGTTCATCAATGGCTTGGATGAAGGTGAAGATGCCTCCTCAGTATGTTTGCTGATGACACAAAGCTGGGAGGAGCAGCCAATACCCCAGAGGTGCAGCCCTTCAGAAGGGCCTTGACAGGCTGGAGAAGAACCATGGGGCAGAGAAGAACCATCTGAAATTCAACAAAGGCAAAAGCAGGGTCCTGCAGCTGGGGAGGAATAGCCCCATGCACCAGCACAGGCTGGGAGCCAACCTGCTGGGATGCAGCTCTGCAGAGAAGAATCTGGAGATCCCGGTCAACAATAAGCTGTCCATGAGCCAGCAGAGTGTCCCTGTGGCCAAGAAGGCCAATGTTGTTCTGGGGTATTTTAGGAAGAGCACTGCCAGCAGGTCGAGGCAGGTGATCCTGCCCCTCCACTCAGCCCTGGTGAGGCCACATCTGGAGTGCTGTGTCCAGTCCTGGGCTCCTCAGGATAAGAGAGACATGGAGATCCTAAAGCAGGGAGGGGGCTGGGAGGAAGGGGGGAACAACAAAGATAATTGTCCTTATGAGGGAAGGTTGAAGGAGCCTGCCTACTCAGCCTTGAGAAGACATGACTGAGAGGCAACCTTATGAATAACTATCTGAAAGAAAGGTTTCAAGAGGATTGAGCCAGGCTTTTCTCAATGATGTCAAGCAACAGAACAAGAGGCAACGGGCAGAAACTGGTACACAGGAAGTACCACCTGAACATGGGGAAGAACTTCTTTACTGTGTGGGTATCCAAGCACTGGAACAAGTTCCCCAGAGGTGTTGTGGAGTCTCTCCCACTGGAGATTCAAGATTCAAGAACCATCTGGACACAATCCTGTGCCACGTGCTCTAGGATGACCCTGTTTGAGCAGGAATGTTGAACCAGATGACCCCCTCCCAACCTCACCCATTCTGTGATTCTGCAATACTGTCTTGCCTTGTTTGATATGGTCACAGCAGAAGCTGAAACAACTTCCACCTTCATGACTCTAACTACATCCTTTTGATGATGACTCTTGTGTTGAATGATGAAACACCTAGAATCCAAGATCCTTGAAACTTGCATATTAGGTTAGAAACCTGAGCTTAAACCCAAGCTGAAATAATTTCATAGTCTATGTGTGGGGACAGCTGGGAAGCAGGACAGAAAGTACCTTGGAGTTGGAGAACAGCGCTGATCTCCTGACCCTGGTGGGACAGAAACCATGGGAGAAGTAAACAGGCCCCGAGGAGACGGAAGAGAACAGAACAGAGAAAGAACGTCGCACTTCACTACAATCAAACAGGAGAATGTTGGCAAAGACTGTGGGTTACACAATGTTAGGTTATCAAAGAGATGTGGAGACAAGGCGGGGGTAAGGATAATTTTCGCACTTTGATACGTGGTATATAAACTGCAGGTGCTAGGAAAAGGACTGGCTTTTTGCTTGCACCAAGCAGAGTCTGTCTCTCAATCACCATCAAGTCTAGGTACATTTCTAATAATTCTAATAATAAGGATTATGATTTTCATGTGTTTTTACATTTATGGTAATTCTTTTTCTTCATAAGTAGGACTCCTCTCTCATAACTCAAAAAACCTTTATCACTTTCCTGACTTATTTTGAGTCCTGTTATGTTTATCGATTTGCCATCTCCCAGCCACAGACAGTAGGTAATTATTTGACTTAGTGGCTTTTTCTTAATATAACTTTGTTCTACATATCTTTCCTGTTAGGGACACTGAACCAAAACTACTACTAGCCTATTAAAATAATTCATTTTGAATATGGGACTTTTGAAATTTGTAAAGAAGTGGTAATCATTTCTTCTAACAAAGATAAAATTTCTTCTTTTTTTTTTTTAGCAACATCTGGTAGATTAATTCTCATGTCAATCCACCTGAATGAGTGATTTCATTATAAAATTGCACTGGTACCATGTTAATGTCTATCATAGTTTAAAATCAAATACTAATGAAAAAATTAGAATCAGTTGCATGAACTTGTAATATTTTTCCTATAAAATAATTAGAGGACTAAGTAGTGAAAGTGTTATTGAAGTTAAGAGAAAAGTAAGACTGTATTATGAAAGATTCCCATTATTTAGGGCAAGAAAAAAAAAGAAAACTAACAATGAAGAAAAACAACATAAATCATCCCTAGTACTTTATTCACCTAAAACTGAGCAGATGTTAGCTCATTTTGGAGTCAAGCTAGCATTGAGTATTTACAGAACTATTCATATTTCACAGATTACAGGAAATTAAATTCTTTTTTATATGGCAGCATTAACTGCTTGTTGGTGAGTTCCTCAAAGGTTTAAATTAAAAGAAAAATTTGCGATGTATTGTTCAAATTCAATAGTTTCACGAGTCATAATGTTTCTAATCATGACATATAATGTGTACTGCAGCACAGTCATGGTGTGGAAAAACAGCAAGGTGTAGATGTCTTGTGTGAAACCAGGGGAAAATGATTTTTTGCCATGTGTTTTGAAGACTGCAGGAACAAAGAAAATTGCTATTAAAAATAAATTCCATTGAACTGGTTTATATGGAGATGTTGCTTGTTTATTCATTTCAAATCTTGAGGAGAACCAGACATTATGAACCGATCATCACATTATGGCTGTTAGTATATTATTTATGGTGCTGAAATATGTACTGTTAAATGTAAGACCTTCAATTTAAGCAAAACTGTCAAACAAGCAAATGTATCTTGCAGTTCTGAAGAACAGATTTGTTGTCTTTGTCTAAATGTCTTTTCATCTCATCATCAACGGCTGATAATTGTGAAGAAGAAAGGGTTCTGATATATCATATTTGAATCCCAAAATCCTTATCTAGATCTAATAAGGCACCCACCTGAACCTTGGAGAATTAATAGGAAGCAAACCTGAATGTTTTCGATTCTCAAAAGTGTTTTTCTCCATTAGAGAAATTTATAGGAAATTTTCTTTTCTGTTTGTCTTTCTTGTCTTCTCTTAAATGTCTTTTAATAATTCATTTTCTAGTTCATATACTTCACTAATATTAAAATGGTTTTCCTTGTAGACAGAAATTAGCTAAAACCTTAGGCAAAAACTTAGTGTAAAAGATGCTGGATGGTCCTGCAAAATAAGAAGTTCCAACTTCAGTAAATTAAAGGCAAAATTTCAAATTTTTGGCATCATATGAGTAAATATTAATTTCTAAACTACTGTAATAGTCTAAGGAATGGTGCAGCTTATAATTTATTTGATTTAGGGGTGCATTTAATTCATGCTGCAACTGAACCTTAATAAATCTTGAATGCGCTGTCAGATATTCATGGTCAGCGGCATTTTGACCCTTCTGTACAACTTAGCATCATATTTTCTAAAGCAAGTAGCTGATGCTACTCATGGAAGATTTAAACAATGTCATAAAAAGAGATATTGAAAAATTACTACATTATTAACGCTAAAAGATGTCTACATAAAAAGAAAAGCAAAAAGAAAGGCCTTTTAAAAATAAGCAAGAAACTGAAACTCATTTTAGGATCTTAAGTTATCTCTGAACAAAAAGAGAGAAATATTGATACCATGACACCGCAGGTAAATTTTCTGCTTTGCAGGTTTGTTTTTAGGTGGTACGAATCAAATCTACACCGAGAGAGCAACTTCAAAAACCAAACGAAAAGGTGACAATGAGTGGTTTTCGCCAACTTAGCTGAAGTGAACCTATCCACAATGTTTCATCCCAGCTGAGAGCGTAACTTCGAAATTTTTCCTTAGCTTTTCCAAAAGGGGAGTGCGAGCTGCAGCCACTGTTGCAAGTAATGTCACCTGCCTTTCTGAAAGACTAGCAATCAATCAAAAAGGGTATTTTGTTCATCTAAAAAACCCCAAAACATGACTTTGCCATAGCTCATTCTTTATTTAAGCAAAGTAAATAATGTATAGGTTTAATGTAATTAATTTATTTTCACTTCTTCTATGTTACCTTGTAAGGAAAAGGAATGTAATGAAATGCCTTTCTGTTTGTGCTCATAATGGGGCAAGAAAGCTAGCTAGGGGAAACTAAGTGATAAATTATGAGATTGTGTGCAGTTTACTGCAGCAGGGATTGTAGCTTAGTGTAGGAGCTTTTAGAAGATATTAAGGTTTCAGATATTTCTCTAGTCGTTTTTCACCAAAACAACGATAAAAACCCAGTAAGAAAGCAGAAGGAGGAAAAATGATCATCCTCAGATCCCATATTAATACACTGTGTTTTAAACAAGTAGAACCAAGCCTATGAAATGAGCATAGTGGGGATGCTTTGTGTCTGCTTATTTGCTCTTCTCCTGTTTTAATCATCTCTCAAGAGATACAGGCAATAAATACTGTCTGGATGAGAACATTTTATCACACCATTGAAAGGAAGTTAGATCCCCTGGGACAGTCCTTGCCTTGTGGGTATTTATGAATATGGTGATAATGTCACTTCCAGCAAAATTACAATTAATTATGTATCATTGTTTGTTATTCTAAAAAGATCAGGGAGACTAAGATTTACACAATTATATATTTGCAAAGGCAGTTTTCTCTGCCTCCTCTTACTCTAACATTCAGGGAATGTTATGATGTCACAGACCATAAACACAATAAAATTTATAGGTCAGAAAAAAATACACTTTATAATCTATGCTTTGCTACTAATGTAAAATGTGCCCCTGAAATTTTCCATTCAGAAAAACATCCTTATTTAGGAAAGCTAGTCCAGCAAGTGCCTTAGTTTTTGCAGAACACCATGAGGCTAATGCTCCTGCTAACAGGGTTGCCTGAGCTGGAGACAGTGCTCAGCTTCAGTGTTACAGACCAGGTGCATTTCAGATTGACTTGCCCTTTCTTTTAACATATTTACTACAAACCCTAGCAGAATTCGAAAGCAGTATTTGTTGGAAATTTTTCTCCTTTTTTCTTCCTTTCAATGTTTTAAAAGCTTGATTTAAAATTTTTGAAAGTCAATGGGAGCATACAGTAGATAAGCTACCAAGCAAGGATTGTAAATGTTAAATACCCTGGATTCTTACAGTGCTTGGTCATCATCAGTATCTCTGAAAAGTGTTAAGATTGATATAGGTAAGAATATTACCAGAGCCATTGTTTGTAATTATAAATGCAAGCACATACTAACACGCTCTGGTTTATGTACAAACAGTCCAGCACACATGAAGCGCACCCCGGTAGTTTGCACACACAGGAGTAGCTGCTCTAACCACGAGATGCAACAGCCCAAGCTGGGGAATGGCCAGGGAGCATTCCCAGTGCGCCTCACAAGCCTCTGCACTCCCCAGCACGCTTTCATCTTCCTTCACCTCAGGCTCCAGATGTGGGAGGCAGCAAGGCGATGGGAGTTCAAAGCAGCGGCCCGCGGAACGGGCCCATCCAGCCTGTTGCAGCGGGGGAGCGAGGCCCGTTCCCTGGCGAGCAGCGCGGTGCGGGCCAGGTGCAGGCGGCAGCTGGCGGCGAGCCCCGCCGGCAGGCCGCGTCTGGAACCGGGGAAGGGCTGCGACATCAAAGGGCCGGGTGCGGCCCGCTCCCGGCTCCCGGCTCCTGGCTCCTGGCTCCCGGCTCCCGGCTCCCAGCCTCGCCTGCTGCAGCTGCCTGTCGCCACAGGGCAAAGCGGGCTGTGCGCATCAGAGCCCGGCTTGCTTTGGGGAAAACAGGAGTCCGCAGTGCCCCTGCGCTTGGGATGCCGTGCACAGCAGGGGAAAGGACCGGGAATAGAAAGGAGGCAATGTGAGGGCGAGAGGTGTAGACCTGGGAGGTGGACAGTGTCATGGGAAGACCTACGAAGCTGCAGCCCTGCATTTCTCCTTGCATGGTGGCGTGGAAGTACGCTGCAAGGTGGCATGAAACTCACTGGATTTGGATATCCAGCCAATCTAGGTACTGCAGAAGGGAAACGCTCAAAAGAGTTTTAGAAATCTCAGCCAAATACCTGATCGCTACTTGAATGATGCTTTATCATCCTGAGTGGAACATAAATTACTGCTGCTGTTTCCTTGCTGGAGCATATTGCCAACATTTATTTAGCCTCTGTTTTCGGTAAACATAAGCTACTCTTGTGTTAAAAGTAAGGTAAATCTCAAAAAGTTTTATCATTTTCAGGTAAGAAAGTTCAATATTTGCTGTCAACAGAAGAAATAGAATTTGCAATCTTTTGAAACTCCAGTTTCTCCAAAACACACAGCTAGCAAAGAAAAATAATGAATGTACTGGAACTTTCAAAATATAGAATTAAAGTTTTTTCTAACAAAGATGACTTGACTGGAATTTTTTTTCTCTTAATTTTACCTTTTCAGTCCACCTATTGTAGAAACCCTGTCTACACCACTTCATAACAATGAACAAATTTCTCTTTCAAATGAACATTTGAAAGAGAAGCGAGATTTTGGTCAAAAAAATAAAAAAGATAACACTGAGCCATGGAAAAAATATTTAAGGATTTCAGAAATATCCATTAAAAGCAACATTAAATGTACACAAAACAAAATATGTCTTCTCTGGATGTAAAAACTCTAAGAATTTAAATAAAAAGGAAGCTAAACCCCTTCTCATGGAGCTTTCAAAAGCACAAAAAACACCCCAGGTCTCATAAACAAACAAATAAATACATGCAACTTTTGCAGTGTTAAAGCAGACTGAAGGTTTATGCATCAGGATGAAAAGGTGAAGGCATTTAAAATTGGGCCTTTACTCTTTTTTTTCCCTATTTTCTCTCTCTCTCTCTCATTCTCTCTCTTTTTTTTTTTTTTTTTTTTAATAAATGCTATTACTTTGAAACTCTCCTGGCATTTTGCAAGCAATAAAAAAGGCAAACAGTGTTCTTTTCTGTAAATTACTTCTGTCTAGCCCTCTGTGTTCCTGCTTAAATGCAATATGTAACTACTTCTATTCTGCTTTTTTGAGTTTGATAATTGTTACATTTGCAGGCAAATAAAGAAATTTCCATTAAGGCAAAGGACTAGTGCTACAAAAAGAAGGCTTCATTTTCCTTTCATTTCATATTTTATCCTTTTTGTTTTTGGAAAACATTAAACTCTCAGACTGAATAAAAAGCTATATGGACCTTCCTTTGATTTTGATAAGATTAGTATATGGGGTTTTTTTAATTAATCACAGCAATCACTTAATATTGAGGCTACTGATCTTTTCTTTAGACAGTGCTCTGACCTATTTAATAAATTACTGTCTAAGTTATGAACCAATCCCATTGGTAATAATCTTTTTGGCTTTTACAACAAAAATTAGACTGACCCAAAGATTACCATACTCATTATTTTTCAAGAAAAATATTTGAAAGCATTCTTTATGATTTCAACTAGGAAGTATAAATTCTTGCTTTATTCAGGCAATGTGGTAATGACAGTTTTCCAAAGGAGTCCTTTTAAGTTCCAGGACAATTTATCTCATGAGAAGCCATTCAGTTCTCTGACATTGCAAGTTTCTTAGTTAGATAACTCCAAAGAATTTATCTTACTCTCTCTCCATTGAACAGGCTCTTAAGCAAGCAAATATCTAGGCTGATCACTTGCCCCTTGCACCAGGATGCTTTTCACCAACTCTTTGTTTCTGGTGGTAACACACGTAGCCAGCTTTTTGGCATCTCTGCCTCCCTTCCTAGAAATGTAAACAATTTTCCATTTTATTCCCCTGAAACAAAACCTCATTAGAAAATGTGCATGCAATTGCACTCTCTGTGTTTTCATCTTTTGTCTTTCTGCAAACACCAGTTAAAAATAAAAGAGGAAATAGAAATTTTGTGCAGAGTGTTGCCAGTTTTTGCAGGGCTCTAGTAAGTATGCTGCTGTCACCTAGCAATTTAACTTTTTCCACTTTTCATATTAGAATGACAATAAGTGGAAAATGGTAGACTGTAAGCCAGCTATCCTTGAAATAAATCTTCGAAAATCCCTCGTGAAACTGACTTAATTCTGTCTCCACGAAAATAACTCGAAAAAGAAGTTTGCTGCAATAAGGTACTGATTTTCAGCCAGTGTTTCAGGTGTGTTTGTGGGCCTGAAATCTCTGCTCCGGAAGGGGTTTTTCAGAGCATAGGGTTCATTTGGGCTCAGCTTCAGAAAAGCATTTAAAGAGTGCTGAAGCACATCAGTAAGTGACAAGCACCTAAACACAGAAGTAAATGTGAAGACATTAGATATATATTTAAACTGAAGTGTGTTATACTTAACTGTAAGGAGTTTACAGCTAGAACTGTAAGGATCTTAGAGGATTCAGTCATTTACTTCCTGGCTTGCTTCTGAATTTGATCAGTTGCTGAATCAAAAACTCCGCACTTTCTCAAATCAAATGAATCTGTGGCTATGCCTGTACTTTATCACAGAAACTGACTAGAAATTTAATATTCAAAGGAATCTCTGAACAACTGTCATTGCTTTCCTTGGTAATCTCTTGCAAGAACAAGGAATGTTCTACAGATAAATCATTCTATAAAAGTAATTTCTCATATTGTTTCTATATTTGCTTGTTTTTACTTTCCAATCACAGGAAAAATAAAAAAAAAAACCAGACAAAAATAAAGAATAGAAACTTTACCTTCCTACTTTAGCATAGAGATGCAACTATTTAACATCTGACCAACCTTAGTATGCAATTATAATAAAATGAGATACACCAGTACTTTGCAGCTAGATGTAATATATACAAGCAAGGATGCAATCTGAAAGGATACAGAACCAGTTGGAAAGAAGGGGAGGAGAAAAATGGTCTAGATGAGACAAATATGTTTGGTATCCTTCCTCAGCTGGCTGAAAAGATATGTTAGATTATTTTCAACTTTTTTAGTTATACGATGTGTTCTTACACCTGCAAGCCTCAAAATTTCTATAATCTAAATTAACATACATGTATGTATATGCACCTAAAATACAATTAAAAATACAATTTAAATAATTGTTGTAATTCACAATGCTTCCTAAATTAAGATCTCCTCTTCTGCTCTTCCTTTAAAGTACTTGCAGTCTGGTTTTGTGAGCAAACCCCCATCATTACAGAATGATTGCTTGATTACTTTAAATGCTTCATTACTTTCTAAGTATTTTAGACCTTATTATCTTTCTCCTAATTTAGAAGGTAAGACCTGACTCAAGTGACATTGACATTGAATTCCCGGGAGTGGTTATTTCAATTGAGTTTGAATTTTAGCTTCTATAAAAGACTTTTTATATTTTAATATCTTTTGTTTGGGACTTTTTAATGTCAATGCTGCTGATAGAGTTGACCTCTAAAATGACAGGGTATTTATAACTTTTTTTAGAAAGAGAAATAATTCCAAGAAATTTTCCTTGTCTTACATACCCTTTCACCACCCCCTCTTAAAGCCTAACTCTGTAATAGCAGAAGTTTTGTTTGTGAATTCTTCAGCATTTACTAATGTTTGTTTGAGTTCAAGACAGCCCAAAATGCACAAACAGGGGAAAATATGACAGTTCCTGCCTGAATGAGTGTATCGTTTGAACACAAGATTTTATGAGGGCAGACTATCCAGAACGAGGGAAATAATTTAAGAATGTTGTTTACTTCAGTAGCATAAGGTGCACAGCTGTCAAATTTATTAAATATGTTGTGATTTTAAGAAGGAATTTGAAAAAAGGGAAGGATATAAAGGTTTGCATAAGTTTATATACTGCATCTCCATGGGGATCAGCATGAAAAAGCAAAAAGTTTCTTTGAAAATCTATGTTTGAGAGTGGTTTAAATCTCAAGTCAGTCAGAAGGAAGTCAGCCTTTACAAGCTGAGTAATAGAAATAGTTAAGATAGCTATGAGAAGCACTGAGACTGAAATGGAATAGTTTTATGCTCGAGGTGATAAAAGAGCAGGAGCCAGTGGAGAGATGTTCACACACTAATAAAATGGTCAAAGCAATAAATTATGAAAATAATTGCATCAGCTTCCTGCAAAACCAACAGAGCCTTCCCATTCATGTGGGAGTATCAGCACAGGCCAGAGAGAAAATGTTATATCATAGCCATTTGAATTAATCCAGCCTTAAGGACTGATTAATACATCAGACCTAAGAGAGTGACAATACTTTGGTGAGTGTATGATATCTAATTAAACAGTATGTGTGAGAACAGCACTTCTGTCATCCTAGTGTTGAAAGTTAATTTCTGTGCATGCTGTTTCTTTGGGGTATCATTTAGTAAGACATGACCTGCTTGGCAGAGTATGGATCTGTTTTATGAATGTGTTAAGGTGAGGAGGTCTTAACCACGTTATCGTACAATACAGTCCAGAAAGGGCACCTTGCACCTCTCAACTTCAGCTGTTTCATCCTTACCAGAAGTGTATGATCAGGATTTAACTTTAGTGGTGGGTTAATATAGAACAAAATCGTACCTAAATGTGTTTCTTACTCCCAGACTATTTAGCAGGCTCCCTGTTGGTTGATAAGAGAAAGTTAACTTCCAAAATAGGGAATACAAAATATCCAATTCTTCTATAAACAAAAATAGTTGCTCAACACAAAGTATTTTCTGTTTTCACTTCAAGTTTTATGAATCTGGAAAATATCCTTGACACACAGAGGACAATGCATATGGACTTTTTATTTGGAAATATCTAACTATCCTCTTCTGTCATGTAGAATCTGCTGGCAGCATGTTCTTGGAGTTTAGCATCTCATTTATACGAAAGAGGTAGTTCACATTCCTCAGGAGTATTATTTTGAACATCTTGGGTGCTCAGAGTCTAACTCTGCTAGGCATATTTGCAATACAGGAACAGAGACCTGATAAAATGAGTGCAGACCTTTCTAAGCTACACATATCCAGCTTCCTTAATCTCAGCTTCTGCAAACTTTTAAAAAAGTTTAAAAACTTTAGGGAGAGAAGGTGACTTGTAAGTGGAAAATGAGGGCCTGAAATGTGTTCCTAAGGTTTATATCAATTTGGTCCTATGAAATAAATGTTCTAAAATTATGTGCTGAGTATGTCCTTTGGCTGATGGTGAAGTATGGATCTGAAAACAATTTTGGCCTCCACAGCCTCCCTTCTCTGAGACTCCTTGTATATCTATAGACCTATCTATGGGTATATCTGTCTATCTATAGACATTCAATCTCATTCTGAACACGCATATATGTTTGCGTTTTTTTAGTTTACATTTCAAGAAATAGTCAGATCTTGAACATACTTGTATCAATAAATATTTTTCTTTTAAATTTTAATTATTCCAGTTAATAACTGGGGCTACATTCTTGGTGACTTAATGGACTAGCTTTCTGTCTCTTTCAGAAAGAAAAGATGTATTGCAAATTACTTGTGACTGATGCAGTTTTTCTAATTTTCATAGAAAAAAAAATGCTACATTAATACAGTAATGTTCTGAATTTATATAATATTTTCTTAGACTATTATATTCAGGCTTCCACATGCAATTAGTATTTGCAGTGTCTGATAATGTCCTGTACATGGTATTTAGCTTCAAGATCAGTTTTATCCTTTCTCAAGGACTAATTTGTGCAACTTATGGTACAATAGAATGAATTTTTTAAAGCATTATTGCAGACATATTGAAAGACTTATTCTCATGAGAAAAATGTGATTCTGCTGCAAGGCTCTTGCTTATTTGTTTTATCCTTTTTTCACCATATTAATTTTTCTTTTTTTGGCGTCAAACTTTCTGATATTGAATATTATCCATTCCGAAGGGACCTGATTATTCCTCAGGGACTGAAGATATTGTTGTAAAATTCAGGACAGGATATAGGCTGGCTCCTGTTTTTAGAAACCATGAAGGATATCTGTTTCAATGTTGTTTTTAAGGTATAGTAAGACATTTGAGCATCTGAATCCAGTAGGTAACAGTCAAATCCAGGCATATTAGGAGGCAAAGATGCAAAATAACTAAAATTAAATCTTATATCAGAGTTTTTAAATAAGTCTGAAAAAGGAAAGAAAAATCATATAAAGGAAAAAGAATCAGATATATTTACCGAAGTTGTAAATTTTTGTGTGAGTGATGATCATGGTCCTACTCATACAGCAGGCTGATTTAGTATCTGAACTTTGGGTTATTCTTTTCAACTTTTAAGTGTCATTCCAACTCTAAATGTTCTCTGCCTGTAAATGAAATCTGAGATTTGTTAGGAATTATTGTTATTTATCATAGAGATGTATTCCAAAACAGTCTTTGTATTTCTTTTGTTTCTGCTAAGCCTTCTAATTTTCAATTTTTAACTCTCTATATCTTCTTGATTAAGACATATTTTTGTTTATTCAATGCATGCAGAAAAAAAATGAAGTGAGGAAAAAGAATATGTTTTCCTAATCATTTAGTTTGGAGCAAGGACAAAACATTTTCTTATTCCCACATGAATACTCAAGACTGAGGTTTTTTCTTGTTCAAGAAGTAGTGTGAAGCTACCAGAGTGAATTAACGTCATTAAACAGTTTTCGCCTGATGTCCATATTGTCCATGTTTTAGGGGACTTTACTTCAGATTAATCTTGGTTTGGTTCCATGGTCTAAAATACCAGGTAAAGAATGTAATTTGTGCTCCTGAATTTCATGTCTTAGTTTTACTTCCTCTGTAAGAAATCCACTCTGTCTGTCTCTTCAAGACTGTTTCAAGAGTGCACCATGGAGTCAAAGAAGAGATGAAGATGTGACTAGGTGTCGAACTTTGGCTGAAGTAGAGTTAATTTTCTTCATAGTTACTAGAATGGGGCTATGTTTTGGATTTGTGCTGAACACAGGGTTGATAATACAGAGATGTGCTTGTTATTGCTGAGCAGGACTTAGACTGAGCCAAGGCCTTTCCTTCTTTTGTATTGCCACAGTGGAGAGGAGACTGGGAGTGTATGGGAGACTGGGAGGAGACACAGCCAGGACAGGTGACCCCAGCTCACCAAAGGGATGTTCCATGTGGCATCATGCTCAGTATGTAAAGTGGGGGGAAGGAGGAGGAAGCAGGGGCACGTTTGGAGTGATGGTTTTTTGTCTTCCCAAGTCACCGTTACATGTGATGGGCACCTGCTCTCCTGGAGATGGCTGAACACCAGTCTGCCCATGGGATGCAGTGATTTCATTCCTTGTTTTGCTTTGTTTGTGTGTGTGACTTTTGCTTTCTGTATATCTTGGGGTGACTAGTCACCCCAAGACACTGTATTAAACTGTCTTTATCTCAATCCATGAGTTTTTTATCTTTTACCATTCCTATTCTCTCCCCAGTCCTGCTAGTGGGGGACTAATTAGCTGCGTGGGGCTTGGCTGCTGGCTGGAGTGAAACCATGACATTTGGACATTCACCTCAATTGCATTACCGACGCAAAAAAAAAAAAAAAGCAAACAGATATAGTTTAGCTTCCAGAGATAAATAACAGAAAATGCTTCCTGCCTTGTACTGAAGCAAAGAAAAGGTGTGAGTGTTCACCAAAATGTCAAGAGTTAGCTCCAAGTCTAATGTTCTGTGCTTCTGTTCTCTCTAAACCAATGGGATAAGAAAGAGGCATGATCGTTTTATTTTATCTCATGCAGTTTTCTGTTCTGTCAAGATATTGCCCCAATTGCTTTTCTTTCTTTTGGGATGTTAATCAATTTTTCAAATCTCAGAGCTTTAGAATATAAACAGAGACCTCATGCCTTTTTTCCTGGATTTTCCTAGCAAATAACTCATCTGGTGTTTAAGTGTAGCATATAGTTCAGTGTGCAAGGCTATACAATGATAAAAAGTGAATTGGAACAATTAACCGAACCATTTATGTTATATGGGCTTTTTAAGCTTTTCAAGCATGTTGACTGTACTCTATAAAGGACTGATGCAAAAGGCCCAGTAGACGTTTCACTGTAATTAACACCAAGTGAGGGAGCATGTCAGACAGGAGTCATGGGAATTCCCTGAAAAGCTAAGCCATCATTCAGGAGACCAGTGTGCCTTGGTAAAATGAAGATACTAGGGATGCGACAGTAGGTGTGGTACGTGACCCTTGCAGCTTCTGTGGTTATGCATGGTAAGCAAAATATAGCATACACATAAGCTTTATACATAGTAATGTGCAAAATATGTAAAACACAAGCAATTACAGACACTGGAACATATAACATGTCTTTGGACCACGACTGCTATCGCAAGCCCCTTCATGACCAAAAGATAAACAGATAGCTAGTTCTATATTTTGCATATCTGGTTAGGAAGCTAAGACTGATTGACCTGCATTTCAATCAGCTAGCTACAGAGAGATTATTTCAGAAAAATCATTAGACACTTCTAGGGACTTTTGATACTGATTTTGCATATTGAAATAGTGATATTTGGAAACTCCCGTGGGAGCGTATTCTCTAAAACAGCTTGAGCAGATCTAGAGTAAACTAGAAACGAGAGAACAGCACCCTTATGTGGAAAAATAATTAATTTTTTATTTCTATACAAGTCCTCTAAATAAACAAGAAAATAGAATAATGATCCACTAGGGAAAAAAAAAAAAAAAAAAAGCTTGAAATATAGCTAAAGGAAAACCACCTGAATTTGATATTATTATTTGCAGACAATTTTTTAGAAATCTAGAAGCGCAGTCTGAAATTAATAGAGATTTGTAAGCATCAAAGCCCATGGAAAAAATGAAAACAAACTTGGATAAGGACTTATTTTTCATGATCAGGTAAAGATTGAAGATATTACTATATGAACTATATAAATGCTAAAGATGATTTTAACACAATTGAATACTCCTGTACACAAAATCCAGAAAGACTTGTCTCTCACCAAGTTGAAGCTTAAGAGAGTTTCTACCTCAGAAAAAAATGCCAGCTGAATAATACCAGAAATCTTCAAAAGAGCTCCTATTGACTTTAGTGAAATAAACAAACTAACAAAAATTAACAAATCTCAAACCCAAACCAACCAATAACAACAACAACAGCAAATCCAGACTAAGAAAAATCTAAGAGAGTTATTAATAAAGACCATGGTGGTATCAGACAAACACTCCCATGCAACAGCTTCAAGAGTATAAAGACATAAAAAATTTTGTTGAATATGTTCAAGTATTTTAGATAATATGACCAAGATGCAGTATGTACAACAAAGTTCTATTTCTAGATTGGAGATTTTGTTCTTGAGTGTTCCAGGTATTACCATCATCCATCTTGGCAGAGACTGCTTAAAAATTCAGATGTTGTTTAATCACTGTGTTTTGGGCTGTTAGTTCTTAATTTTGACAGTTCCTGAAAGAAACTGGGATACTGGGAAAAAGAAAATTTATTTCACTTCTCTTAGTTATAATACTTTGGAAGAGAGAAAGATATGGTATTTTATTAATCCCACTGAGTTAGAAAAAAAGTTGCAAAAGCAACAGATTTTATTGGTCCTATGTCAGAATTTCATTTATTTCCTAAAAGTATAGATCAGCAAATCACAATGGCCTCTATTCAAAAGCAAAGTCTATAATTTCTTTTTTAGCATGAAAGGTTACTCAAAATATCAGAATAGAGAAAGAATACAATTTAAAGTCCTAGCTATTAATGTCTTCTTCCCAGCATAAGTTTTTATTGGTCTCCTGAGACTAAGATCTTAGGTGCTTTGATGTGAGCAGTTTCACAATGCACATTCTTCTGATCTCCCTTTCTTGTGCTGACCAAGCTTCTCTAACTTGTCCTTCCTTTCCCCAATGTCCTGCAATCTCTTCATCTTGCAATATTCTTACTACTAAATCTAACTCCTTATCTTTAACTATGCTTCCTGCAAGAGTACAGTAAAAACTTCTATTCATGTTCAAGATTTTTCCCTCAGTATCTGACTCAATAATGTACTTCCCCTGTTACTTTCCCTTCTCCATTCTCTTAATGGTAATTGCTATAGCTTTTATTTTTCTGAACATTTTTTTTCTTTGCTTTTGGTACATCTCCCATTGCTTGTTCTGTCTGCCACTCTCAACAATGTAAGAATAGCTGTACTAGGTGATGATAAAGATCCGCTTAAATTAGTGGTGAACAGAGGACACTTAAAATATACAGTGTTTGTTCCCATGATAGTCTCCCAAACTCAATATATCTCACAGCTCAAGATGACGAGTGATTCTCTGTAAACCAAATTTTCTCGTGGGTAATTCTCTGTAAACCAGAAGCTCTGTCTTTTTTTCAGAAGACTGCAGCATAAATGAAGAATTGTCCATAATCAAATAGGTTTTGGCCTTTTGTGGGAGGGAGAGCAGGAAGGGAAGATGCTTTCAGAATATTCTAATTTTTAGCCAGTTTTGACACTCAGTAATGTAAAAGTGTGTCATGTTAAATTAAAATTGCTCTAACCCATGTATTAAGGCTATGGTATTATCTTCTCATAACCCAGCTGACATGACATTACTATTTAAAATAAATGCAAAATCCTTAGAACGGAATCAAGAAAAGGGAAGGTAGAAAATCTGATGCATTTGCTCTACAATTCCTTAGATATAATCATTTAAACCTGCCAAGTAGTTTGAAATGCAAGTCCATGAATATGAAAAGTTGTTTTATCTTTGCTGTTCAAAGGAAATAGTATATTTCAAAGTTCTATCTCAGAATTTTTAGGGTCAAATTCACTTCTAACTTTGTCAACCTTTTTCCAAATGGTGAGGTCAAAATAAAACACTCACACTACAAGCAGAAAAAAACCAAGTAATAAAACCAATTTACAGTCTAGAAACATGCTCTTTTATCATCCCATTCAAGATGTTATGAAGACTTCCTAAATTTCTGGCTGAAAAATTTTATATTTGGCTGAATTTTATAGTGTTCTTTTGGCAAAAATCTTTAGACTTGTATCACAACCATTATTAATAAACTTTGTATACTTCACAAAGCCAACCAAACAGTTGTGAATGCACCTAGTGAATTGCCAAATGGTGCTGGTGACATGATTTTGTTTGTGATTGTCCTGATTTTGCCTGCAATAGAGTTGATTTTCCTCCTAGTAGTTGGTATAGTTCTGTGTTTGGGATTTAGTATGAGGCTATTTTTAATAACATGCAGATGTTTTACTTGTCGCTGAGTTGTGCTTGTCCTAAGTAAAGCACTTTTCAGTGTTGCAGGCTTTGCCAGCTGGGAAGTGCACAAGAAGCTGTGAGGGAGCATGGTCAGCGCAGGTGACACAAACTGGCCAAAGGGATATTCCACACAATAGAACATCATGCCCAATATATAAATGGGAGCAGGGTAGTTTCTCAGCAAGTGGTGAGCAATTGTATTGTGCATTACTTTTTTTTAACTTGAGTTTTGTGTCTCTCTTTTTTGTTATCTTCCTTTTTGTTACAACTATTATCATTATTATTATTATTATTAGCAGTAGTAGTAGTAGTATTTTACTTTATTTCTATTATTAATCTGTTTTTATCTGATTCTTCTTCCCATCCCCCATTTTGGGGGGGATGGAGGGGCTGGTGAGGCAGCAGCCATGTGGTACTTCGTTTCTAGCAGAGGTTAAACTATGACAGAGGTCTTCAACAGCTGAGAGTGCAGTTAGTGTAATAAAACTTAAATAAAATAAAATCAGAAACAATTAATCTCTGCTCAAAATAGATCCAGGACCCTGATTTATCAGTCAAATTTCAAACTCATATAGCCTTTAGGCATCTGTATTCTGCTTTTCACAAACTTAGATTGAAGGCACTCAGTTCTCAAAAAAAGCTTCAAAGGGGCATAAGGAGATGAATGAGACAAGTTTCAGTGCCAGCCTCTTTCACTCAGCCTGTATGATAAATATGAGGATTCTTAGTTCTCTGTTATTACCTGGTCTGTGCCCTGGGAGCATTTTATATTTATATATGGATAGGAATATATACACAGAAATGACAGTAGCTGGCATGAGCTAACATCCACAGCCCTGTACCTGGGGGTAATTTGCTAGTCTACCTGTTCCTTAATCATATCAGAAAAATGTCCTCGAGCTCCTGAAGACACAGAACCAAGGCTATCTTTCAATATTCCTCCCAATTTTTTTATTTTAGGATTATGTACCAAACCGCTGAAAACACAGAATTTAAAAAAACGGAAAAAGTAATTAGTGCTTTTCATCGAGACCACTCAGATTCAACACTCTACTCTTTTCCTCATCATAATTTTAAGTCTACTTGAGAAAGTAGGCTAAATGCCACAGAAAACACAGGATGTGACAAGCAGCACTGTGATTGAAAATACAAGATCACCATCATAACCACATAATTCTTTGTGTATTGGTATATGCCAGCATAGTTAGATGAGCTCATCTCAAGCTGATAGCTGTGCACGGTCATGAATTTTCTTTGAAACATGATTGATGGTAAGGTAACATATACATAGCTATGCCTGTGAATACATTGACAAACACACGTGCAGAGTCACAAAAATAACAGTAAAGCGTCATGCTGTTAGGAGAGAGGCTGGTTTTGCTTGACAGAATGGTGACGGATACATAGAAGAACTTCTCCTTCATAATCTGGAATAAAATTCAAAGCATCTCAGTGTTATCTCTGCTGATTTGGAGGTTGTTTACTCAAAGCTTAGTTTTCATCCAATTATGAGCTTGCTGACGGTGAGGAGAGCAGGCCCTTGCTCAGACCCTTGTCCCAGTAGGAGTTTTTTATGGCAATTCTGGCAAAGCATGTATTCTCAGCATATTTTCATTGTTAACAGAAGCGGGAAAGAAAAAGCAAAATTTATTCCCTTTGTTATTGATTCCCTTTTTATTAGGTGGTGGTTAGTAGTTTACTTGCAGAAGTTTTCAGCTCCTAAAAGTAAGAGCATTTCATATTCCAGTGTAGACAGTTGCTGACTTACAATGAAGGTTTGTGTCTCTGAAGGCAACGTGAGCTGCACGGGGGTGTTCTACACATAAAGAACTGACAGCAGAAACAGTACTCAGTGCCCTCATTAAAGAACTGGGCATCTACCCAATTAAGCTGGGGTAAACAAAGCCATTTCAAAGTCCTCTCTGCTCAAAAAGCATAAAAGAAGTATAAATTGTATACCTATGATTATTAGGATGATAAAATTGAATACTCTGAATCAAACATAGATGTTTTCCAATTCAAGAGTTTGTTTCCCTTCTTTTTGTGTAATGTTAAGTGTTTTCAGGTCTTATTCAGTCTTATTAGTGACAGTATTTTTTAAATATTTCCTCTTTAAAAAGTTGATAAATTACATTAATATTGAACCTTATTTGAATCTTAGATATTGCTTGTGTAACTTAGAGTAACCATTAGTATTTAACATAGAAGTAAGTTCAAGAGAAAGAGCTGAGGAGGAAACTGCATACTGTTTCTACTATTTTCCAAAACAGTTATATAAATCTTTATCTAGACCGAAAGGGCAGTATGAACCAATAACAAAAAATAAATTTTATGTCCCTCTCCATCTCTTTGTGCACAGTAGCCTATTCTCAGGTTGTTGGTGCCAGCAGTCAGCTTGAGGCTGGAGAACTGGAAGTGTGTCAGGGAGCAGATTCAAGTTCCGAGGCTCTGCCAGCTCAGCCCAGCCCAATGCCACCCTCAAGCTGGTGACATGCATTTCTAAATGCAGATATTGGCTCCAGTTTACCCCTAGCATGTAATGCTAGCACCACAAAAGGGACCCAACATGTATCTCCCTGTTTCCTATAGCAAAGAGAAAGATGAAGAAGCAGAAGTATTAGCTTCGGTACAAATGTTCTAAATGGGAGGATTTTTTCAGGCTTAATGGATCATTGAAGTGTGCCTTTTTTGTGTGCCTGCTTTCTTTTTAAAATGGGACTTCTAAAGTATTTGTTTATGTATCCTTATCTCTTTTCTCTATTATAGCAGTTTCCTGGTGTGTTAAGGAAAATAATCAGTTCAGCTTCTAACAAAATCATTGCACTTATCTGGGGGTATTTTTGCTGCCTAAGGGCTGCTGTATTGGTTACCTGCAGTTCAAAAATCCTTCCAGCATATGTGCTGATCTCAAACACCGAATTAAACAGCAGTACTGCCCTTTAAAGAACATTCACTATTTCAACAGTATGAATGTGCAGATGACTATATATACTTTTCAATAAAATTCTTCCTCTATTGGCAGCAAAAACCCTTTCTTACACTTAAACTTGATTTACTTTATTGCTTGTTAGCTTAGTTTATAGAAGATTCTACAGCATTTTTATTGCCTCATGGGTTTATTGCATTTTTTAATTGTGATATAATGTGCCAAATCCCTTGGCAAGGAGGAACTATATTGTAGTTTTATAATGCATTTTTTTGGAGTAGCAAAGCCTAGGAGGAAAGAAAGTGTATGCCCCAGGGTAAAAACTGGTGACCTATTTGTTTCAGAAACACAAGATTGAGGAATCTGAGCTCAACATTTCCATCTGAACATCTCTTTTTTCCTTCTGAATTGGGACAGTCTACAATTAAAATTTTATTTTTATAAACAACAATCCCTTAAGTTGTACCTGGAATGGAGTCTTTGTTGGGAATCAGAAAACACTTTCACAAAAGGCGCTGTAGGAATAGACACATAGTCTTCGCCGTATCTTTTGTAATTGCTGCGGATAGCTCAGATATGCTTCTCTGATTTTCCATGCTGCACTTTTAAAGTTAGGAGACACCATACAAAAACGTTGTGACTAGGCTATAGATAAAATCTTGAATTTCTAGAGTAAGCATAGCCTCTCTCTATGAATCATAGAATCATAGAATCATAGAATATGCTGAGTAGGAAGGGAGCCATCAGGACCATCGAGTCCAACTCCTGGCCCTGCACAGGATTGTCCCAAGAGTCACACCATGTGACTGAGAGTGTCGACCAAACACTTCTTGAACTCTGTCAGGCTGGTGCTGCGACCACTTCTCTGGGGAACATGTCCCAGTGCCCAACCACCAGGTGAAAAACTTTCCAGACATCCAACATAAACCTCCCTCAGCTCAGCTTCATGCCACTTCCTCGAGTCCTGTCACTAGTCACCGGAGTGAAGACATCTCTACCTGCCCCTCTGCTTGCCCTCATGAGGATGTTGAAGCCTGCAATGAGGTCCCCCCTCAGTCTCCTCTTTTCCAGGCTGAAAAAAACAAGTGACCTCAGCTGCTCCTTATACAGCTTCCCCTCAAGGCCCTTCACCATCCTTGTGGCCCTCCTTTGGACAATCTAATAGCTTGATATCCTTCTTATATTGTGGTGCCCAAAACTGCCCCCAGCACTGGAGGTGAGACCACCCCAGTGCAGAGCAGAGGGGACAATCCCCTCCCTTGCCCAGCTGGCGATGCTGTGCCTGAGGCCCCCAGGACAGGGTTGGCCCTCCTGGCTGCCAGGGCACTGCTGGCTCATGTTCAACTTGCCATTAACTGGGACCCCCAGGTCCCTTTCTGCAGCACTGTTTCCCAGCATTCTCATTCCCCAGTCTATGAACACAACCAGAGTTGCCCTGTCCCAGGTACAGAATCTGGCACTTGCCCTTGTTAAACTTCAAATAATTGGTGATTGCCGAGTCCTCTAATTTATCGAGGTGTCTCTGAAGGGCCTCTCTGCCCTTGAGAAAGTTGACAGCTCCTCCCAATTTAGTATTGTCTCCAAACTTAGTATTCCTTTGAGTCCTGTGTCTAGGAATGACTGAAATTAATGAAATTGAAATTAATGAAAATGCTGAAGAGAACTGGGCCAAAGATGAAGCCTTGCAGTACCCCATTAGTGGCTGGACACCAGCCTGATGTCCTGTGCCCAGCCTGTGACCCAGTTGCTCACTCACCACGTAGCACAGTTATCCAGCTGTGTGCTGGGTATTTTGTTCCAGAAGGACACTATTCAATAATATCAAAAGCTTTGCTGAAGTCCAAAAAGATGACAACTGGTGGGTTACTGGTCATGAGAGGAAATCAGGTTTGATAAGCAGAACTTTCTGCTCATGAAGCAGTGCTGGCTGTGACCGATGACTGCGCTGTCCTTTAGGTCCTTTTCAATATCTCCCAGAATAATCTTTTCCATTATTTAACTGGGCACTAAAGTAAGACTGACAGGTCTGTAGTTTCTGTGTTTCTCCTTCTTGCCCTTCTTAAAAAGTGGGAAAACCTTTGCCAGCTTCCAGTCAGCTGGGACCTCTACAGATTCCCAAGGCCTCTCTCAAAAATCATTGAGAGAGGTTTTGCAATGACATCAGCCAGCTGCTTGAGGATTCTTGGATGAATCCCATCAGGCCCCATAGTTTTGTTGGGGTTCAGGCGGAGCAGCAGATCATGCCAAATTTCAGGGTTGACCAGAGCTGATCATTCTCACAGCCCTGATCCTCCAGCTCAGGGCAATGAAACTCCCTGGATCAGTCATCTATGTTGAAGACAAAGGCAGAGAATGTGTTTAACACCTCTGCCTTGTCCATGTCCCTGTTGGTGAGATGACCATCCTCATCCTGTAACATGCCAATGTTATTTTTTCACTGCCTTTTGACATTAATATATTTGAAAAAACCCTCTTTATTGTCTCCCACATTTCTGGCCTGTCTCAACTCGAGCTCAAATTTGGTTGCATGAATTTTCTTCCTACAGTGGCAAGCAGCATCTCTGTATTCTTCCCATGTCACCTGACCTTGCTTCCACAGGGCACAGACCTTCCTTTTTCATCTTATTTCCAAGACAAGATCGCTGTTCAGCCAAGCCAGCCTCCTGCCTCATCTGCTTTACTTGTGATATTTAGGAATTGCCTGTTAATGAATGAAGTAAAGGAATAGACTCAAATCTACAGATTGCATTGGATTGTTATAAATTCATTATTTTTGTATCTACAGATAATTAAATTCAACAAAACTATTCTTGCATGTCTATCAGTGTACAGACATCTGCAGTTTTGTAACAGTTCGTTTTTCCTCAAAACGTGTCACCTGCTCATTTTGCAATTACTTTTAAAAGTAATAAAGTATAGTATACACTGCCCAGTTCATTTACCTTAGCTTTATAAACTTTTCTTTCTGAGCCACCTAAAAGATTTGATGCTTAGCCTCAATAAATGGTGAATCTAATAATAAGTCTATTCCTCTCCTGCAATACCAGGAGTCCTCAGATACGAGGACACACAGTTACAAAAAGTAGGTCAAAAGTCATTGCCATATCTATGGTATTCTACAGTTTAATTTCTGGTTTTAGTTTTAGGTTTGTTTCTTTTTTTCTTTTTAACCTAGTGGAAATTGATTTTTGTCCAAAGCTATATATGTTATAAGTTATTATGTCCTGAATAAAAGAATGCTGTTATTACCTTGATTGTGTTCCTCTTATTTCTTTTTTTCCAGCTTCTCTTCTCTTCTGTGTTTTGATTTTGTTTCACACTACAACTAATCATGTTCTGAAGACAGTAAGTTATTTAGAGGAATAAATTGTCTTTTTCTGTAAAACCTTACGGGCTCATTGTTGGAGTACCCAAGGAATACCATTGCTGTAATTAATAAACAATATGGTATATTAAACAATGTAAATGAAAATAGGATTTCCAGACGAAGTTTTTTTGTTTTGCTCTAGAAGTTGAAACGAAATCTGACATTGCAAGTTTTACTTTCAATACCTATAGAGGTTCATTTGCAGTCAATCTGTATGTCAGCATATCCCACCCCATTGAGCTTCCCAGAGAGACCATGAGCTTTGAGTAGTATCATCTCCATCAACAAACATTGTGACATGTCAGAGATCCTTAAATAAAAATGTTAAAACTTTCATACTTTTTTATTGATGTTTGAATGAATCATGCAGGAAAAGATATCTAAATGATATTCTGCTCTTAAGAATATAAACTGTGTGTTGTGTTATACCATCACCAGTGTACCATGACATTTTGTTTTAAAGAAAAAAAACCATTTATCATGAAGAAAAGAAATAAATATAGGGTATGTAAAGGGCAACTAAGACAATTAATAATACCTATGGTGGCAAAGTCATAAAGGAAGTATTTTACAACTGAACTCCTTTTTGAGGCTACGTGCCCTATGCACAGGATGCTCCCAGTACTCACTGCCAGTCATTACTCTATTCTAACTAAAACAAGAAAAATGTCATAAAATGCTCAACATGCAGTATCTATAAAGTTTTACAAATATATTCTTTTAATCGTAGACACGGGTGTCCTAGAGAACATATTTGTTGTTCTTATTTCTCATGCTCACCTTATTCCACGTGGTGGCTAAGTAATGTGTGCCTTTTCCTAATCAGTGGTCAATGGATAACTCATAATTTCCTCAGGATAAATTCTAATTCGGCCTTCATCATCCAGGACAGATTTGGCACAGCTATTTTTAGAAGGGAAAAAAAGTCACTTGATTACTGCTATTTTGGAAGTCCAACAGCTGTCAGCAGACAGAAACCTCTATTTTTCATCCAGAAGATAAAGTAGGTCAAGCAGCCTTTTTTCATGCAGACAACATTCAGTAGTTCAGACTGGGGTGAGATTTTGGCTGACACTTGCCACTCTCAAGGCTTTAAGCTAAAGCCAGTTGAGTTTCGTTGACACTGTTTTCCTCACAGTCCTGTAATGCCTTCTCATTAATGAATGTACTTGTTCTTCCTTCAGCAAAATGCAGAATCCAGAAAAGCTCTCTGCTGACATATCCATCTCTATGATAATGTTCCAAGGAATTTGCATACTCAAGGTATATAACAGTTTGGCATTTCATTCCAGGCTGCCTCACAGCTGAACAAAGTGCTGAAGTTTTGTCACTGAGGTCAGGGTCAATGTCCTACCAGACTGCTTGCTGATCATTTAAAGGGCTCCATTGCATCTGACTCCCTGAATGGCTGCTTTTGGCCAGGCACAGCTTTAGAAGACTCCAATCCTGCATTCAGCTGTTTGTAGGGCTGCGTTCAAAAGGATCTAGCAGCAATGGCTTTTTCTTCTCTGAAAATGCTTTTTGTCTAAATGCTGAGATAAAAAAAAATAAAGGCAGAATGTCAGAGTCATAAAATGGTTTGGGGTAGAAGGGAACTTTGCCATCTACTCCAAACCCTCTTCACTGAGTAGGACATCTTCAACTAGATCAGCTTGCTCAGAACCCTGTCCAACCTAACCCTGAATGTTTCCAGGGATGGTGTACCTACCACCTCTCTGAGCAATGCTTTCAGTGCTTCACCACCCTTATCGTAAAAGCTTTCTTTGTTACATCTAATCTAAATCAACTCTCCCTTAGTCTGAAACCATTACCACTTGTCCTATCACAAAAACACCCGCTGAAATGTCTGTTCCCACCTTTCTTATATGGCCTCTTTAAGTACTGAGGGACAGCAATAATTTGTGTGTTTCCTAGTGTTGACAAAACTGGAAATTATTTATCTCTTTCTAGTTCTTTTGGTTTCTTGGTTGTTGTAATTCTTTTTTTAAAGTAGCAGTAAAAGTGCTGGCAATTTTCCTCAGTTTTCTGTGCAAAAATTTGGAAGTTGTTAAATTTTACCCCAAATAAATCTATTCTAAGGGAAATCTGGTTTCAATTAAAAAGCTCAGTTGTGGTGGAAAAGTTATGAAGTTCTGCTCAATTTTCAAGATGTCAATCTCACATCACAAATGTGAGATCACAGTTTTGCATCATCCAAAATAAACAACCAGTTCAGGCTAATGAGTTCCAAAACAATCTAATAATGGTCTTTAATGCTATAACTCTTCTTTTTTTTTTTTTTTAAGTGAGATATAATAGGGAGTAGATGGATTACATTCCTTGCCAATACTGTATACTGTAATCTGCAGCTACTCAAAGAACTCCTATATGACACTGTGTTATAAACAAACCAGAAACCATTTTTCTCATTTGAATTTTTTCTTTGAAAAAGAAGAAAGAGCAGTACAAGAGATCCCTCCTTTATATTTACTTGTATGTAGCAAAAAATACAAAAGAAAAAAAAAAAGATTTTTTTTTCTCTTGCTTATTTGATACACAAAGGACTTTTAAAAAAAATCTTCCATCCGTTTGCTGTTGGGACATTTCCAGTCTTCTGTGATGTTGTTGGAAATGGGGAAGTGTAAAATGGAAGCTTCTGTTCTAGCAACTCTATGACTTGACATAGAAATAAAAGCCTTTTACAGGGAATCCATTTGTATTCACTCTGGATTTCAAAATTATTTCCATCCACTGACAGCTCTGGAATCTGTGTACTTGTAAATGCAAGATGTGCAGATGTCAGGAGAGGCTGCCAAGAGTCTGGAAAAGCAGCAGAAGCTGGTGTTGTCTGGTTTGATCAGGAAGGGGTTGACAGTCAGACAGTGAAAAGATCCATTTTGTGTGACAAGAAATATTTCCATATATAGAGCATCAAGATGTGTGATCCTTATTTTTTCTGAAGCTTGCAAGCAAGTGTGCCCATGAGGATTTGTCTGCATATTTAGAATGGAAAAAGGCACTGTGGCCTGGAAGATCAGCAAAGAGGATGTCAAGGGAGCTGAAATAATAAACACATTGGTGTTGGAATTTTTTCTTTGTTTCTTCATTCATATTCCACTTGGTATAAATACAGCAATTTTTTAACCATGGAAAGTAGAGAACTGTTTGGAAAGTATTTCATATAGTGGGAAGACATCATTTCAGCTCGAGGGATACACTGCAGCCATTAGTTTTGTACTTGTTTCAGTTCACATATATAAGTACAAGAAGTACTTGCCAATAAATATTTTAGTGTACTTTTGTTAACCAGTTAGTCTGAAAATATACTACTTAAGATACTGAATACTCAGTTTTTTTCTATAAACTAATGGTGGAGGCTTAACTGATTTGGAAATTTTAGAAGGATTGTTAATTTCATTAGTGGTTTACTTTTCAAATTTTGTGATCTGTAGCTTTAGGTATTATTTTAGTTGTTCCCACGTGCAAATGGAGCCACCTAGAAAACTTGTGAGCTTAAAAACAGGCCTCCTGGTTTTTTTACCATCAACGACATTTAAATTACAGAACTGAGACAGTAATTAGAGCAATATGGTCTACTGGCCTATTACCTAATATAGGTAACATGTGGCCTTGCACAGTGATTCTCATTAGTCGGTAAGGGACGGCAACATAGCCACTGGTGTGCAAAATACCTCAGGAGACCTGTGTGGTAAAAGTTTGTGTAGTTGGTGCCACACCATTCCTTCCCTGAGCTCAGATATGGAACCTGTCCCTAGAAGAATGGCAAGAGGAAACTTGAAGGAGGAAGAGGAAGGCAGGTGAAGGCTGGAAGCAGGTGCCTCCTGGTACCAGGAAGAAGGCTCCTGCTACACCTGAACATTTGCAGCTGCTGAATGGGTTCACTGCCCTCAAGTTGAGGAGAAGCTGTCCATGCTTTCATGCAGTGCATCTGAACCCCAAAGGAGCAGCAGGAGAAAGCAGCAGCTGACAGTAGTGTCTGTGCAGGGGCCAGAGCCCCCTGACCTGTTGTAGAAGAGTTTGCTGCTTTCCAGGGTCTCAGGTTTGGGTTGTTGTGTAGCAACTGACGAAGCTTAACTAACCCAAAAATCTTCTGTCAGTAAAAGTCTTATGGTAGTTTTTGTGAAGTTGAAGTAATAATACAGCTTGTTTTTCATGCATTTTGACACACGCTTCCTTGCCTTGTGCCCAAGGCTCTTGCAGTTTGTGCTATTGAGTCATAATGACTTTTGAACTAGGCTTGACTGTAGTTCAGAACAACCTTAGTTATAAATATTGGCATCATGAGTGGTCAAGCCCTGAGGTAAATTAGAGTGACATAAACTTTTCTCACATCTCACAAATAGCTTATGAGATCATTGACTGTACTACTAATGTCTTTCCTTTTTCTCAGGTATTCATATTTTTTAAATTCTTGCTTTTCCTCAATACACCTGAATTGCAATTTCAGTCACCAGAAAAGGAGTAGAAATATTGAGAGATACATTCATTGTGCACAAACTAGAATGAAAAATTTGTGGTGGGCTGAGAGACAATATATGTGTATATATTTTTAGGACTTCCATGGGTTTATATCATCAGTATATTCTTATAAAATTGCCAACATACAGCTATAATATACCATTACACTGATAGGAACACTGTTTTTTTATAACACTGTTGTAAAGATTAACTGTGTAATATGTAGGATTTTAAAACAAAGGAATAGATAGTATAATCATTTAAATAATTTTTTTCTTTGGTGTTTTGAGGATGTGTATACTTACTAAGTAAAGGAAATAAACATTCATATTTAATCTGTTTTTTGTGTGTAAAAGTGATGTTAAATAATACATGTAGCATTAATAATACAACTTTACAGAAGAACAAACATTTTAGTTTGAAAACACTCCTGCACCCTGTTTAATATCTAAATGGGGATTAATAAAAATTTCCAGGTTTTTGCAGTGATTAGATGGAATGACCCACTTACTTGAAACAGATCTTCATTTAGTTCTTGCTTATATCATCTAAAAAATTAAACAATTTATACTGGGTATCTAGGTTCCTTTCAGTCATAAGAGCAGAAAGTGAACAGTTAATCCTTTCTAGAGATTAATTTCTTTTTTGATAGCAGAAGAAAGAGTGAGAAGTGGGAGACAGAGGCATGGATCAGACTATTCACCGATCTGAAGCCTTCTTTCTCTTACTCTGTAAGGGTGAGACATAAAACTCATATGTGAAACAGCAGGTGGTCTAATTGCAGAGTATTACTGTGTCAGTGATTGTAAAGAAAGCCAAGAATGCTGAATGTGAACTTTCTAATGGATTAGTTGTAGGTAAGATTCTCAAAAAAAAAAAACCCAAAACATTCAAACTTTTAAACAACAAAAAGGTAGAAGAGTAAAAGCACAGAACGGAAAATGTATCTTTTGAAATTCTTTATTCCTTTAATACATTCAACAACCCCCTTTCTGCAGTGTCTGAACTGTACAGAATTTTCCTCTGCTGAAGCTACAGTTTGTTGTGCATTTCCAGGAAAGACATTTCAGTATATTCAAGGCTGTTTATTATTTTCAGGGGAACAAATCTGCCTAAGGCTTTTATATAGATACATATACATATATACAGACATATTTGAAAATGCACATATAAGTCCATAATTATGTGTACAATTAGAGATATATATATATATATGTAATTTTAAAGGTACATAAAAGGTCGTAGGGTGGTTTAATTCTACTTTTTTTCTGCTTATAAACTTTAGATTGAGGGACTTTTCTCTTGGCAGCTGAAAAATAGAGAGAGATAAAAGTAGTAGCTGTACTGCTGGCAAGCTACTCACATTTATCATCATCCTGGGCTGACACTGTGGAGGAAAGTTTCAATACATATTTAATTAAACTTCTTGTTCTTCCTCAAATGAGGGCTTAGGATATAGGGAAACCTAAGATGAAATGTGTGCTGCAGCTGAATTTAGTATAATGCATCTATGACTCTCAGTTTTGGAAGGACTCCAGATCTAAATAACTGGCAGCTAAAAAAATGGGGGTGGAGGGCAGGGAGAATTATCCTGTTTACCAAAAGGTACTTTTATTTTAGTGAGGTCTGGAGTCATCTTTTATTGCTTTTACTTTGGTAGAATTAGAATCAGAAATGAATCTTTAATTTATCTTAACATAAAGCAAATGAATTAAACTAAATTAGAATAATCATAACATTACAATAGCAACCAAAACAGTAAGAGAGAATTATCACTCTGTGAATGGAAGAGCTCCTTTATGAACAACAGAAGTAGCACCATGTCCCAAAATTAAACAAAGCCTATAATAAAAAAGGGAAAATTATGGCTGTTTCAGCATAAATACAAATATCTTGTGTGCTATTCCAGATTATCACAAAAAACCAATACAATGGAACTGTATTTATGGACTATCTAAGCACAAAAAATATCATGTTATGCTCAATATAGAGAGTTGTCTCCAATATTTTTTTTCCCTTCAACACCTTGGATTCAAGGCTTACAAAAACCTGCAGGGGTAAATACATTTTTTACATATTTTTGACACATATTTTCAACACATAATTTCAAAATTATTTTCCACAAAATTAGAGTTCTGAATGTGTTCTGCACTAACAACACTCCGAATAAAGAGTTAAGCCTATTCTCAACTTACTAGCACCCGCTCCAGGATAAACTGTAGAACCTTCACCTTCCCTTTTCTTGTTGAAGATATATTTCCATTTTCAAATATCCCAAAATGCATGATATAACACAGTTAGGGAACACTTTGATATTTCCTGCCCATCTCCGAGATGGTAAGAGCAGTCAGTGTTTTCTGTAAAGCATTAAGATGCTTGTGTATGGGAGTGGATGTTTATTGTTGGGTGTATGTCTGAACACTTTTTCCTCATCCTTGAGACCAGCAGAGAGGGCAGAGCACTGTCAGCTCATCACAATATCCTTTACCATCCTTTTTCTTCTCAAGGAAGTACTAAGTGCTGGCTTTCAGACACTGAGGGATATTTCTTAGATGTGACTACTCCATCAGGGAACAGGGAGAGCTACTAGGAGAGCTAAGTCCTTTTATTTTCAAAAAAAAATTAGTTGTATTATTAATGAGGCTTTTCTGCATTAAATAGTTTGGACTATTAAATTGCTGAAACAGTAATGGGACTAACAACAAATTCTTATCTCTCTGTAAGAGATGTATTCACTTTTGCTCTTTAGAAGATTTTGAAGTAAGAATCTTCTCACCTACTTTTCCTAAGTACAAAGTAGCCTTCCCTTCTTATGTTATAATCCAGCAAAAAGAAAATTTCTGTGGTAAATGCTATATGGTTTGTGATTATATACACCTTAGATAACTTTGATTGAATATTTCTGAGCTGAATGAAGCATGTCTCCATTCCAAGTTCATTTGTAGCTCATATTGCATTCTTTTATGCTTTTTTATCTGCTGATACTAAGAAGAACCATGAGTTTGGGCCTCAGATTCGATCTTCCCCAGGAAGTCTTTGAATTAAACCAATGCAACTGCTGTGATTCAAAGAAAGCTCAAAGCTTATTCATGGTCTGAGCATGACTACTGGATTGTAGTTACCATGAATTTAGGTGTCATTTAGTCCTTTTCCAGTTGATTTGTGAATTGTGAGGGAGTTTAGTCAATTGCTAAGTGCCCAGGTGCTCAGATGGAGTGCATGTGTGTATACTTGTCTGTAGGTAGCTATGGCACTTGCACTCAGGAGGCAGTTCAAGTATTTATGTTTAGATACAAGATTTAATAGCTGAGAAGCAGAGGTACTATTTAATTTATGCACTGTCAGGCTCAGTATTAGAGAACAGCCTTCCTAACTCACTCAGTGACCAACACAACATACAAAATATTACTTTTAAAATTTAAAATACATAAATGAACATTAAACAGAATCTTCACATAAAACTTTGATTTTCACCTGGAAGGAGAAAATAGCATTGCAATTTTGAGATATTTTTTGAGAGACTAAAATCATATTTCTTGTATGTGCATGTGCACATGCATGTGTGCATACACATATTAGTTGGTTTCTTAAAATAGCTGCTTTGATACATGCCACCCCTCAGGATGTATATGGTAAGTAGCTTAATGGCAATGTGGCAAAGAGTGATCCTCATACAGCCTTACAGAGGTTCACTGAAAAGCATATAACCTGCAAAAAACAAATCAAACTTAATGTTGTTGTAACTTTTTTGGAAATTAATTTTTTGTGAGAAAATTATATTTTTTTTTGAAAAGGTTTCTTATGTGTCCGCAAACAGAGACAGAAAGAGACACTGCAGAGCCTACAGTTGGTGGATGGCAAATGTCTTTGCTCTGCATTAGAGTCTACTCACAGATACCTGAACTTAGCTCAGAACCTGGGAACAATGAGGACAGCACAAAAGGCTATGGAATTAAATGTATTCTTCTTACCAACAAGAGCTTATTACATCATAAATTTTCCACAAAAGAAAACAAAAAATATCCACCATTTTGATAAGTGTCCTTTTGACTCTGGGCAGGGAAAAATCTCAATGAAACAGCACATTTGTCTACCAGTTTAAAGGCAGAGTTGGGATTCTAACATGTATTTATAATCTCTGGGCTGGCAATGGAATAATACAGAAAAGAAGAACAAGGGCAAGAAGAAAACGATAAAGTAGAGGAAGTGCATCAAAACCGTGGTCAGCCAATACTCTAGTTGCTACTTCACTGTTGTGTGACAATATGAAAAGCATGCTGTCAGCTCCTCAGCTCTTATCTAATAACCTTTCTGCTTTACCACTGTGAAAGGTACTCAGGAACATTGTCATGGGAATTGCCAGAGTGCAGCACCATCAATTCCCACCTCATCAGTGAAAATCTACTTGCTGATGATTTGTGAAATTGCAAATTCTAAGGTGTATATAAAAGAACTAGTCGATAGGAGAGACAGCAATGACACATCAACAAGGAACACTACTAGGGATTTCCTAGTCCTGAAAATGCTTTTTATAATATGCATTTTTAGTTAATATATCCTCTAGTTCAAGTAATAAAACTAATGTATCTTATGACCATCATAAAGACTTCTTATATTTTGGGGTCTTTTTTAACAATGCTTTTTTTTAAGGAACATGCAGTTCTGCTAGTCATGCCACTTCTGCTAGTTGTTCATCATATCATTGCCTTTCAGAACAGTAAGTTTAGTCAATGAAATTCCATTTATCATTATCTCACACGCATTAATTTCTTATATGGCTGCGGACTTCTTCATCTATTAATCTGATTCCAGACAGTTTGGAGCTGCACACACCCAGAGAAGTACAACGTGTCCACAGGCAGAAAGCTGCAGTAAATATAAACAACCAGGAAAAAATTTAAAATGGAAGCAGAGATCGTTCAATGCCATGCATAGTTACCAGTTTTTCACTGATGTCATTATCTCAACCTCTTGAGCTATAATAATAGCACACTTTGCAGAATTGTGAGAACATGAAATTTTATTTTTAAACTTCTAGTGCTCTCTGAGCTAACAGTTGGATTTTAATTTTCTACAAGACTCAGTCACTTCTGAATTATGTTATTTTTTTCCATAATATGCTCATTTCCTGATATGTATTGGCAGCAGCCTAAGATCTGACACTGCAAACTCTGGGAAAATCAGATATATAAAGAAAAATGTTTAGCCTTTTTGTTTTAGTCACAACATTTTATGCCTGTGTGACATATTTTTTTATTTTTTGCTATTTCATATTTTTTATACAAACTTAGACAAATTGAGCTAATTAGTCTAAAGTGAAACCAGAAGATTTACTGCTGAAATAGAAATTCTTAAAATCCCTAAATGATTTCTTTTTAACAGACAATTATGATGATATAATATCAGGTATCAACAGGAAGCATAGTCATATAATAAATCTTTTTTATTCAAGATTATTTTTAATTGTATTAAGTTCAACTACCCTTAAACACGTGCTAAGTAAAATGTTTATAAATCATTGCTGATCTGTGCACTTACTGAGTACATAAATTAAAATTAAAAAATTTGTAAACTTGGAATAGGGAAGAAAACATATCCTTTACTGTATACCAAGTACAGGTATTTGTAAATATCAGAATAATATTTCTGTAATAAAGATTTTTAAGAAAGGAACCTTGGATGAGAAATGAGACATATTAAAGGAATCTGAAAGGTATACCATTATTTTGGCTTATATAAAAATGTATTATCTTAGTTCATATAAATATTTTTTTACCTTGGGTTTTGTATTTTTGCCTTATACATGTGAATCTCTCTGCACAGGCAACAGAAACATGTAAACCTTAGATAAGTCTCATCCCATCTTAAAAGGAATGTTTCAGATATTTCAGATGAACTGCTTATAGCATGACCTTGAGTATAAGTGGAGTGTAGTTCTCAGGTGAGTTTCTGTGGGAAGGCAATATTTAGGTAGTGTATTGCTAGCATAATAATTCTCTATTCAGTATGATTGAGAAAAGGAGAAAGAACATCCTGGAAGAACAGAGATCTGAACATCCAATCTGTGTTTGGATGTCTAAAAAATAAGTTTCATTCCTTTTATATCCTTTTTATAATACAATGGGACTGTATAAGGCTAACATAATTATTTAAACACTGTTTTGGGGAGAGAAATAAGAAAACTATCGCAAAAGAGAAGGAAATATGTTAGATGACACTGTATTCAGAAATGAAGCCAGGCAAAGTTCTTTTTCCAGAAGGCTGTCATAAACCTTTGTTCATCTGTACTAGTTTTACTCATTTCTAGGCTGTAAATATGAAATATTTATGACATTATATAGTTATCGGACTAAAAATGTATTACTTCTCTCTATAAACATGGCAACTAACAAATAAGGAGTGATCTGATCCAAACAACACAAAATGAGATTTTAAGGGTAAATTTTATGAGTTTAGGAATAAATATTAAAAGAAAAAAAACCAACCAAACAGGCAAAAAAAACAAAACCAAACCAAAATGCATTATCAGGACAGTTTGTACAAAAAAGCCCTCAGAACTGCCATGCTTTTCTCTGCTTTTGTACGTAAGTTGGGAAATGGCCAAAATCTCTCTTCTTTTTATCCTTTTTAATTCTGGAAAACAACTTGTTTGGAATTAAAATGACAAGCAAACAAAATAATTTGTCTGGACTAGTAACTAACAACTGTGTTGTTATTCTTCAAGGATGAAATATATTCGTGTCCAGAGCACAGGTAAGAATGTATATTTTTCTATTCCAAACTAAGGAATTAAGTTGGTCAAAGATTTGATAGTTGTTGTAGAGTTTAATTTTTCTTTAAACAAAATTCCTCAGTAGGTTCTAAGGATTTTAGATCAGTCATTAAGATCCAAAAAACAAATCATTATCATCAGCCAGAAGGTTCCAGGACTACTGACCATTGTTGTCCTTTCTCATTCCTTCAATAATCAGGCTTCCTATTTGCTTCCATTTGGAGGTTTATGTCAATCTCTGTGATTTCATGCACCGTTGGCTGAGTTGATACATCTTAATGAAACCCACAGGAACACGATAAATTTTGATCTTTTCCCTATCAAGATGGCTATGCATTTTTTTTTTTTTGTGAATTAGTTGAGTACTTAAATAGTATTTTTAGTTTTCTAGAATTTTAATTTTAAATATTTGTATTTACCATTTTCTGAAACTACGTTAAATATACATTCAATCTTTTCCTCTAAATTAAACTGTTATCCTACTAAGAATATCATAAAACTATTTTTCAAATTTGTACAAATTTACATCACTATATTTTAATTTTTTTACAGTTGGAGAATATATTATTCATAATTATCCATAATTTGCACAGCAATCCCAGAGTTGGCAATAGGTTTCTTTTCAGAAAACTGGTTCAGAGTTGTCCCATTTTTCTGAAACCTTCCTCCCTAGGGCTCTGGTGTCTGTAATTTATGCCCTAGTTTGGTGCCACGTTGCTCTGTGACCTTGACCCAGTCTTACTAACAGTTGTTAAGTTGTTAAGAGAAAGTCTGTGAAAGGAAGAGATATAAAACAAGTAAAAGCACAGACAAAATTACAATTGCTGAGACAGTATTAGCAATGCAACAATTCACAAGAAGAAATAGTGATGTGAAAGTTTACAGAAATCCCAAGGATAAGGTCAAAGAATCGGGAGACAAGAGGTCAGAGCCCTTGGCAATTTCTCCTGGCTCTGGCTGCCGAGCTTGCAGACACTCATCAAGGATGGTGAATGTGCTAATGCTTAGCTGAGGAGTTTGCTAGTCCTTGTGGTTTAATGGATCTCTTGGCCAATAAATATATTTGCACTCTCAGTTGTGTATATTCTGCTTACACAATGTCCTTCAGAATGGCAAGAACTGTCAGAAGGATGTGGTTAGGAAAGAAGACATCATTACCACATAATTACAATTTGTCTCTTTCAAAGTTAAACAAGGGTTATAGATATCACAGAAACAGATGTCTGTGTTACATTGAGGTAGCACTTTTGGTAGCAGTATTATCACAAAACACATGGCTGTAGAAACAGGGTCTTTCTTTTCCAAAAATTTCCTCCAAGTCCGAATTGAGCCATACTTGGGTATTATGTTTACACATAAAATGATTTGATATTTAAGTCTAATTACTGAAGTCTTATTTCCTAATGAATACTAAAGTAATTCCTCAAAACGTGCAATTCTTCTGCTGACATCCTATACTTTAGATCTAAATTTCAAATGATGCTGAAAATAAGGGAGAAAATCTGGAATCAGAGAGAAACAAAACCATTGCAATAACAGGTTTATTATTTAAAAGTGTCCCTAATTTCAGTTTAGGTCCAGATATGGTTAATAGTCTAGACCCTACAATTTGGATGTTGGGGAAGAAAACCAAATTTCTTTTTTAAAGCTATTTGTAACAAAATTTAAAAAAAACCACTGTATCATAATGAAGAATCAGACCATGGAAAGCCAAAGTAAAACTTGTTTAAAGTTTTATTGCTTTACTAAACTGTATAAATGAAAAACATGATCTTATTTGCTTTGTACAGCTAATTATAATTTCCCTACTAGAAGTTCTAGAGTGTGCTTAACTTTAAAATTTGAGAACTGTCTTGAAAAATTAAATTAATAAAAATGGAACTAAAAAGATTTTTATATTTATATACATTTCCAAGGAAAGTCCATGAAACTGCATGTCATTTACTCTGTCTGAGCACAGGCAACAGGTAACTCACAACTGCCCCAGGTTAGATGATTAGTAAGTAGCCCTAAGTGATTTCTTAATTTTATGGTCACAAATGTATCCTTGTAGAAATGTTACCATCACATCCATTTCTCTCCTCCTGCACCTGCATACAGTACACAGCCATCCTTGAAACACCTGAGAACTGGCGAGGTCTGCAAATGGTAGGTACAGAATCTCTTTCTTAACTGAGTTATTAACAATAATAATAATAATAATAACTTACAGTAATCCAAATATTTTAGATGAAGCTGTAGTAATTACTCTGAACAATCGAGCCATCTAGGCCTTCCTGATCAGAGGCAATTACAACTAAGTTTGCAAAACAACAGTAGGTATTTATAGGTAAAAAAAAAAAGGTAGAAAAATCACAGCTATCATTGTATCACCATACTTATCAAAATAAATTTTCTTGTCTTTTCTGTTTGATTTTCCCAGAAGAAAGAATTTCATTCTTTTGGAATGAAAAAGAAATCTGTTCACTTTTTTGGATATACATATATTAAAAAAATTTTTTTCTATCCTCATCAGAAATTCATATCCTTTGTTTACAAAGTGCCATGTGATTTCTTCCCAGGAACTGCAGCAAGGAGATAACTTCTTAAACCAATTATTTTTAAAATGATTTTCAGCAGATGCTTTACATTCCTTCATCCGCCTGATGAGCCTAGCAGCTTACATGAAACCAAGATAGCTCTGTTGGCTTTCAAGACTCACTGCAAGTAAGAGAATAATCTTTCCCCTGATTAGTACTGATGTATGATAAAACATACTGTATTTTTATAGGGTTTTGACACACTGAAACATAAAAGGCTCTTAAATGGTTCTGTGCTCCCTTTTCTATAAGGTCAGGTAGATTTCTTAATCACTTTTGTCAGCCGTATTAACCTTCAAAAACTACTTCTGTTTATTGTAGTTAGGATACTTAGACCTCTAAAGGCTAATTTATTCTTTGCTTCTAGGCAATCAGAATTTTGCCTTGTTTTGCTAAGCTACATCAATTTAACCTGAGTGTGAGTTTGACCTATTTAATATTACTGGAGTGTTGATGTGACCCCTCAGAATGAAAAGTTTTCTTCTTCCAGTACTGAGTGGCAGGTAGAAATTAAACTAAGAATAAAGCAAAACAAAGGACAAATTAGGAAAAAAACTGGTTTTAAAGTGTAAGCCCAGGAACTGGAACTAGCATTCAAATACCTTTAGAAAAGTCCTGATATTTTATAAGAGTCTGAGGAGTATTGCATAGTACTTGTATCACCTCAATTACCTTTGCCTGGATATGTGAGATACCAAGGAATAAAATTAGGCTTCATTGCCAGTGGAATCATATGACAGAGCTACCTTCTCCTGGGGTGACACCAATAGAAAGATAGTTTTATGACTTTATAGGGTATGGTGCAAAATGTGTGCAAAAGAAAAGAGCTAGGTGCCAAGGGAGTGAAATTTCAAAAGGAAATTCTGTAAATGAAAGCAAGCTTGTAGCTGGATGTGTCTGCAGTGAAAGTGGGCACATAAAAAGTCTGCTCTTTGTGACATCAGGAGACTGTGTTAAGCATATGAACACACTTATGACTCCCAAGTAGTAAAATGACTAAAGAATAAATTAGATAAAATAGAATTTTTCATTTAAAATACACACAGTCACCTAAAATGATCCCCCAGTCTAACTACCTGACCTCTTCAGGTCAGAACAAAAGCTTAAACATGTCATTCAAGGGCATTGTCCAAATACCTCTTAAACACTGATGGGCTTGGAGCATCGACTACCTCTCTAAGAAGTCTGTTTCAGTGTTTGCCCACCTCCTCAGTAAAGAAATACTTCCTAATATTCAGTCTATACCTTCCCATGTGCAACTTTGAACCATTCCCACACACTTCCTAGCACTGGATACCAGGGAAAAGAGACAAGCGTCTCCATTTTCACATCCCTTCCTCGGGAAGCTGTGGAGAGCAATGAAGCTGCCCCTCAGCCTCCTTCACTCTGAACTAGACAAGCCCAAAGTGCTCAGCCATTCCACACAGCACAGGTGCTCCAGCCCTTTCACCCACTTTGTTGCTCTTCTCTGGATGAATTAAAGAGCCATCACATCCTTCTTAAATTGTGGGGCCAAGAAGTTCACACAGAACTCAAGGTGAAGCCGTATGAACACCAAATACAACAGAATAACAATCTCTTTTGAGCAGTTGGTTATGCTGTGTTCACTGCACCCCAAGCTGCAGTTTGCCCTTTTGGCTCCAAGGCCTACTGATGACTTATGCTGAGCCCGCTGTCAATCAGCACCCCCAGATCCTTTGCTGCCAGGCTGCCCTCCAGCCACTTCTCTTCCAATTTATAATGTATGCAGGGTGCTAAATCATCCTACATGCAGAATTCAGAATGTGACTTGTTAATTTTCATCCCATTAGTCATTGCCCAAAACTCCAATCTACCTACATAAATATGCAGGGCCTCCTATCCCTCAAGGGAGTCAACAGCACTTCCCAGTTTGGTATCATTACCAACCTTGCTAATCGTTCTTTCAGCTCTTGCATTTAGATCATTGATAAAAGTATTGAGCACAATTGGTCCCAGAACTGAATACTGAAGAACACCATCAAGATGTACCCCCACTCACCATAACACTGAGCTCTGCCCTTCAGCCAGTGCACCCAGCATCTCTGCTCTCAGCTTTTCCTGGTGGGAGAAATGCTCTAGGCCCCATAAAATCTTCATGGGCCTCTTTTGGACTGTCTCCAGTATGCCCATATTTCTTAGACAGTGGAGCCTGGAATCGGACACAGTACTCCAATATGCAGCACAGGGGTACTCTTTGTCACAAGGGCACTCAGCTGGCACATGCTTGCCTGGGAGCTGTGGGAGCCAGGACTGCCAGGTCCTTTTTTTACCAGGCCACTTGGGAAACAGGGTATGGGCAACCCATGTATGTACTGCTGCATTGGGTTGTTCGTCTCCAGGTGCAGACCTCTACATCTGTCCTTTGTTCATGAGGTTCCTGTCAGCCCATTTCTTTATCTTCTTGAGGTTCTTCTGGATAGCAGCATGATCCTCTGTGTATCCCTCCTCCCAGTTTTGTGTCATCTGAAAACTTGATGAGACTATGTTCTGCTCCGTCATCCAGCTCATTAATAAAGATGTTGAACAGGATTGAACTCTGGGTTACCACGATCCCTGACTACACTGCTAGGCAGTTACTGGCCTCCAACTATACTTCATGCTTCTAATTCTGTAGTTGAAAAAAGAATGTCTGTCTTCCCAGTGTTTTTGGAAAAAAATAATACTGAATTATTTATTTTGTAAAGCACCATGCTATTATGAAAATGTGAAACATCCCAAATGCCTAGAGATGGGTCAAATTAATCAGATTTAGGTTAGAAAAATAGCATCGTATTAACAATAAGCAAAAGAAAGCACAGACTGTTGCAGAAAAATGAAAGTAATTCCAGCATACAAATAAGAAAAGACTTCAAATAAAAGTAATGAAAACTCTTCTCAGAAAAATAATTCGCATGGAAGAATGCATTCCTTTTTTACAACAGTACATAGAAATATAAAAGCAACAATGAATGAAACAAAAATGTTCATGGATATAGAATTGGACAGTGTATTCTCCTCTTCCCCACAGCCATATAAAATGTAGTTTGAAGAACTGTCATTCTCAGGGTAATATGTCAAACCAGATTTTGTCACAGGTCAAAAAATATGTATGACTGAGAAAAAAGGCTGGCAGTGATCTATGAGGAGAAAAGGGCAATGTTACTATTGAATGAGCTGAAGATAGGATAGGATGCTCTTCAGAAGATGTTCTTTCCTTTTAAATTGAGAGATGTTTAGAACTGTTGAGGCTGAAAGGAAAATGCCCTTTAAAACCTTTCAGCCAGAGCACCTAATCAAAACTGGGGAGGGAGAGGGGAATGGGAGGAGGGGAAGGTGTATGTACATGTAAACAGCACATGAGATTCACTGGTATCACACGGGTAGATGTAACAGGCAGTATTTACGGGAACCTAGAAGTATTATTTCTTACAATGACAGGATCATTTCAATCTATGTTCTCATAGTCAAATTTCGTGTTATGTGATTAATTATTTTCTTTTTTTATCCTAGTTCTTAGATCAACTAGGGAGTTTGGGTTTTTTACATTTTTTGTTCATTCAACACCTTATATTATTATGAAAAGATCGTGGATACTCTATAAAACTAATCTCAAAATCGGTTTGAAGGAACTTCTCTAGAAACCTCGCTATGAGTTAATAACAGTCACAGCTATCAAACAAATTGTCCAGTTAGTTTTTAAGGCATTTCATTACTTTCCATTTGAATGAATCCATATTTCCTTCAGTATAATTAATAACTTACTGTGGGCACTAACTATCCTATTGAAACTTAAACAAATAATTTTTTCCACTCAAACTACTGCTCCTTTAGAACTATTTGCTGTTGGATCACCCATGCTTCTTACACTCGCTCTCTACAGTCACCCCGAATAAAAACATTGGGGTAGTTTATATAGCTGAGTAAGTTTGAATAATTCTGGTACCTTAAAAGGTGTGAAAGAAACAGATTTTCCAGCAGGTATTTGTGATCAGTGATTGAGCAGTTACATCTTCAACAGCTTGGACTGTCAGTAGCAGTCAGTAGGACCTGGTTGTCAGCAAAAAGTCCCAGGAAAGAAAACCTGTTAAGTTATTACCAATGATCAATATGCTTGGGTTAGTGAGTTAGCTAGTTAGGGATCCTATGTAATCTTCATCATAGCGGAAATACTTCATAACTTCTTGAAGTGATAGAACATCTTACAGAAGATGATAAATTTTATATATATAATACAACTTGGCAACTACAGATTCCTCTATTTTGGAACAGCTTTACAAAAAATTTAAAGTGGAAATTTATTACAAGTGATATGTGACAACTTGTAACCTCACTTGTTTACTTTTCATGTTAGAATAGGTAAGTAAGAGAAAACTACAAAATTTTACCACCTAAATGCAGATTGATTTTCTTGTCATGCTAATAAAATCATTATCATCTGGAGCTAGTATACCAGCATTACAGACAGATTTTTTTTTTTCCCACCATTATTTCCAATGCGGTTGTATTAGTTTTTTGAAGGATGGAAGGAGAAGCATGTGAAGGAACAATAGTTCTCCAAAACCAATAACTTTCATGCAAATATATAGGGTTTTAATGAATCCTTTGCCAATACCTTTCATGTAAATATATAGGGTTTTAAGGAATCCTTTGCTGGAGATATGTCTTGGTTTCTTACTGAAAAAGCAATGGACACACCAGTACAGCCAATAACCAGCAGCTTGCAAAGGCTGTTACTTTCCACATCAGCAACACCTGTCTGTGTTTCTTTTCTGACTGAGGCCTTGTCTCAGTAACATGAAATTCAGTTACAAATTTTTAGCAGTTTGTGGTACAGGCAGAACTACTCTAAATCTCTAAGTACACAGTGGTAAAACTTAGTAAAGCTACAGTTACTGAATTGTGCCCTCTGGTTCTTGTTAACATAATGTCAGATGAACTATCCGCTCTTGACTTGAAGTGTGTCAACCTTCATTATGCATAACAGGTATATGCAGAGATGTAAATTTTTGAAATGCAAAAAAAAAATCAATATTTTATTTCATTTGGGCTGCTGGTTCACAAGTGCTTGACAGAAATAGTTTGTGTTGCCATAAGCTCAGTGTCGTGGTTTAGGAATGGTACTCCCCAGTCTAGTGCTCCCACTGAGACTCTCCAAAACAGGTACTGCTTGTGCACTCCCCCTTCCTCTCTCCCTATCCCCCCCGTGGCCGGCTGGAGAGGAGAACTGGAGGCACAAAAGGTAAAGACCATGGGTTGAGATAAGAACAATTTACCGGAAATAGCAGTGAAACAGGAAAACAAACAGGAACGGTAACAATATTATAACAAAAGCATATAAAAGAGAGTGTGAGTCACATGCAAAAATGCTCACTATGGAGCTCAACCCAACCGCAGCCGTGCCACCCCTGCTGCTCCCTCAGCTGAGGATGGGCACCATGCCTACTTGACCAGAAGGAACCCCTTCTCCTCATGAAGGAGTCCCTTTGCCCCCACACCCAGCAAAGATGTGAGGTGGTATAGAGCAGTCTCTGGGTCCTAGCTATGCCCCCTCCTGGCTACTGCAAAAATTAACCCTGTCATGGCCAGAACCGGGACACTCACACTATAGAAATTAACTGAATTGGCATTTAGCACATTGATTTTTTGAACTATCCTGAAACTTGTGAAGACAACACAGGTTCATCACTGCTTTTATAACCTGAATGATTCAATTCATAATAATGTATTTCCATTTATTTAAAGTTCTGTGTTTGGTTTTGTTACCTCACATATCTTCAATCACCAAAAATACAGTTTGGGATTTTTTAAGATATAATTGAAACTTGTGCTTTTATGCAATCTCTAGAAATAGACTATCTAATTGTTAATCTTACAACTTTCAGGAGACTGTACTAGATACATTACAATAAGTAATGTTGTATCAGACTTAATAAGATAACTGGAATTTACCATTATTATATGAAAAGAATGTAGACCCTGTAGAATAAGTTCTAATTCAGATCTAGCACAAAATTTTATAACTTCTTTTGCAGTGGCCATTTACCCTGAATGGTGACCCATAGTTTGGAAATGAATTTGGGTTTTTCTTCCAGATAAGTGTGCACTGGCAGTTGTAGAACAGACTACATTTTAAGACTATTAGAATGAAATAGCCACACATTAACTGAATATTAATAACCTCTATGTCTGACTTATGACTAGTCATCTAACATTTCTGTGAAAGAAATTCTAAGAAAACTGACTGCAAACACATTTTCAGTCTCTACAGTCACCCTTGTAAATATTAAAATATTTTTTAAAAACAAATTTACTTCTTCATTCCAAGAAACATTATCCACTTAGATACAACAATTTTGTGTGGAACTGGCACCAATTCTTTATCTTGGCCATGTTAAATCCTATTTAAAAAAAACCCCAATTTTTTATGTATTTCTTTGGAAAAAAAATCAAGTTTTTCACTCTGAGCAAAATAGCGCTCAGTCAAAGAAAGTAACAGAAGTTATTTGGGATTGCATTTACAGAATAGGGTAATTTAGTGCTCTATTTATTAGTCAGTATGTAATCTATATCAGTTCTGTTTAGAGCTGAGTGCACTCCTCGTGCCACACATATAGTAACAGATACAACATGTCCTGACTAGAAGAGCTGGGTGTCAAAGATGAGAGGAATTTCTTTATTAAATGCTCCTATTTGTATGATCATTTCCATGAGTGTGCCATAATACAGTATTATCAACATGGCTTGTCATATAAATAGTCAAGGGGAGTGGGAGAATAACTCTTAACATCCATGCACATCTTGCACATTTTAATTTTACCAGTTTTGACTGTGTGGACACATTTTGCCAGCCTTGATTGTGTATTACTTTTTTTTTGAACATCATTTTCAAACGTATTTCAATATCTGACAACTTGCACTGGTATTTTTTGGTAAACATTAACACTATGTTGATTATGAACTTAACATAATCAGTATTTCTAATGCTTGCCATTAGAAATGGCAAGCTTAAGAAGATGCTATATGGTAACTCTTGAAGTCTTTTGAGAATTCCATAGAATTTAAACATTGGCATCAAGATGAAGGTAATGTGTATATTATTTTCATGCAAATAGCTTAGAGAGAGAAAGAACTCATTTACACACACACACAAAAGAGAGAGATGTGAAGATGAAAAGCAACAACAAAATCTTTGTGTAGTAGATGAAACAATTGGACAAAATATTATCCCTTTATCATCTTTAAAAATGGAAATGTGAAATCGCCCAAAAAATAGAAATAATCAAACATTAGTTCACTAGTTGATTTCAGATTGTGTTAGAATATTATTTAAATTTAAATTAAATTTTCTGGCTTCTAAGTCTAAGGAAGAGGATTCATCACTTTAGCTGAGACCAAAGAAAGGATCTTCAGCTGGTGGAGAGTTTCAGAAAAAGGAATGTGTGTGTAGTCATAGGAATTTTGAGCTAGAACAGCTCACGAAGAGCATGCACAGACACTGCCTGCGGGCATCATTCCTGCTCAGGGTGGTTCCACCATTCAAGTTGCACAGACCAGGTAAGTACCAGTGACTATTCAAGCAAGTATGTTTTAAAGATTCTTTTCCCAAAAATAGACATGTAAGAATCACACAAAGAAAGTGAATGTGTTATCAGTACTTCTTAAGTTTTTTGCGAACAGTCTATATTTTAAATATTTTCAGTATAAAGTTAAACCTGTTTACTTTACCATGAGCAGAGTACAGTTAAGACTTTGTGGATACATGATTTAAGTCAGTTTGCAGGATTTACTTCAGTTCTAAATCACGATGACAGTAATCTCTGGGAACACGCCAAACTCAGACTGGCAATTTCAAACTCCTGCAGTCATCTCCCTCAAAATGTTATACAGGAGAAAAAGAATTTAATAAAGTATCATTATCAAATCATGAGCTTTTCTGATGATTTATGAACAAATAGAAACTAGAAAAATAATTTTTCGTAAGCCAAAATTAATTAGGTTTCCAAGTGAAATGTTAGCAGAGTACTGTACATTGTTCAGTGTCCAATTAGACCCTGGTCCCTAACACCATGTATTTCACACTGACCGTGTTCACAGGTATAGCAAGCATATGAATTCTGTTAACTTGGCCACATTATTTCTAAAGTTTTCATGGTAACTTTGGAACTAGCAAAAAACCAGCAAATTGATCCTCAAATTTAGTCAATCTTAGTTTCATTTTAAACAATAATTATTTCAGTAAAACTGATCCACAGACTTTGAATTCTTAAACATTAAATATTCTCAGAATTGTTCTGTAAATCATGGTGGTTTCAACTCAGAATGTATTGTAATATCTTGGTGCTGTATGACCTGTGTTCCTTTTTCAGCATGTGTAACCAGCATCAGTCACCAGCATGTTTAGAAATCTATGTGTACACTCACAAAACATCACTCTGGACACATCATAACCAATCTTCAAACACTCATCTCTCAGGTCTAGGAGAGAGAAGACCTTTGGTGCTTTTAACAGCTCTGTTTATGTTGTTTTGATAAAGGTGACAACTGAACAGTTCATCTGGTACTACTGCTGATTATTAGAACTTTTTAGCAGTTTGCCCTGGACTCACGTTTTTATCCTTTATTTCTGTATGACATGTTACCTCAGGCACCATGAGAAAACCTAGGTCATTCAGTGACTGTTTTTACAATTTGAAATAGTCTTTCAGTACAATTAATTGCAATTATTAATGTTATGTGATTTCTATTAAATGACACAATTTGAAACTCTAAGCCAAAATTGTGGAGTATTCAGCACGATATATAAACACTTTATCTATTTAATTAGAAAAGAGTTAGGTGTTTTGGAAAGGAACATTGGTAAAAAGAACAAGGGCATTTTGATGGTTCCACATCAATAATTTTGCCTTTAATTCATTTTCAAATGAATATGGTTGAAAAATGCACAAGTTTGACTTGCAATTTAAAATTCCTGATAGAAATGCATAATCCTAAACTGAAAGCAATAAAATAACTATAATCAACATTTTATATATATATGATTTATAACTATACATAATTATAATCATTTGCTCACTTTATTTACTCACAAACAGAATAAAAGTCTGAAGTACTTACCATATTATATAGAATCTTTGAAAATATCTTCAGTTACCAAATGTGCTATTCGTTCCAATTTTGACAATTCCAATCTAAGATAGTTTTATAATTTCCTCCTTGCCAAAGACTAAGTTTGATGAAAGGATATCTAAGCACCAAATCTTATTTGCAATAATTGCCACTTATATGGCTTGTCTCTGTAGATCTTTCTAGATTTAACACTATATGACTGAGAAAAAGATCTGTGGAGGTGGATGTTATTTTTATTGTTCTAGGAAATAATTGCCTAATTTCAGGGCACAATATGTAGATAATTGTTTTTGGTTTTTGCTGTTTGTGCAGAAAAAATTTGATGAAGTAAGTAAAAAGAGATAAAAATCAGGGTTGTTATGGTGTGTTACTTCAAATTTTGGATTTATTATGACTAGGCAAAAGACCTGTGTGACTTCATCTACTCCAAAATAGTAATAAGAAGTACTAAAATACTGTCATAGTAATTTCTTTCTGCTCTCATCCTATATATATTATATTAAAAATAAAGAAAAGCAATCATATAAGAGCAATCATGAAGCAATTATTTTGTTCTCAGTTGAAAAACAGATTTATAATAAATGATTTAATGGTTGGCTACATAATTTATATTTTACATTCTTTGTTTCCTGTATAAAGTGTATGCAGGAAGAGGAAAGCTCAGGCAAAAATGTTTAAAAAATATACAACAACATTTTTTTGAGGAAAAAATGTTGACATTATCATTTAACATGTGGTCAAAGAAATTACTTTCTTCTTTGAAAAAATACAGCACTTACCCAGTTACAGAAAAAAGCAAGGATTTGTGTATATTTTAAAATCTACCAATGATTTTAATATACGTACATGTATATTGTCTTTGTATGTACAGCTGGGGCATTAAATTTTACTTGGACCAAAATAGAAAAATGTTCGATGTGGATTGAGCACAAGAGTAGGTTACTGACATTTCAAAACAGTTGAAGACCTAGAGATAGCAGTTGAATATTTTACTTGAGAGCCTGTCTAAGTTTCCCTTAGTTTCCCATGCCATATCTACGTTTAAAACAAACAAAAAAATACATATCTATAGATATGTATGCCATAGACACCTTTTCATTTGCTTTTAAGTCCAGATTCTGCTGTATGTAAAACAAATCTATTTCTTCTTATTCTCCAAGGCACCATCCCACAAACAATGAGAGATGTTTCTGACAGATTTATTGTGGTTGATCCTTCACTAGGAATGAAAGTGGAGTATCTGAATTAATTCTTCTCTACTGCTGCTGCTTGTTACTTTTATGATGGAAGTTGATAAGATGAATGTTACATGAATTTTGCCCATCTGAAATGTGCCCAATAGACTTTCCTGGTGATAGCAATTCTAGTGAGAAAGAAGGCATGACTACTAACATGAGAACACTTCACAAGAATACCCCAAATTTCCGTAACTCTAGAAGTCTAGAAGGATGATCTTCCTTGCTAGCCTGATGCCTAAAAGGTTTCCTTGGAAATAAGCCATCAGCTTTATTTATGAAAAACAGGCAAAACAGCGACTTTGAGAAAGTGGAACACTATTTCACCTCTGATTTTAAGAGAAAACAAATATTGCTGAATGGATACCTTCTTGAACTGCCTTTTATTCTGCTTTTCTCCAAGTGACCTTAAAATATAAACTGTAATAAATAATAAACATGCATTTGCAAGTTTCTGGTTTTATTTTAGTATCGTTGATTTTGTTTTTGGTTATTCTTTATTGCCCTAATACACTAATAAAAGTATACCTTTGGAAAGGCTGCCTCAGGATTGGTTTATAATGATAAATGTTTTAGGCAGTGCTTGCTTTTGTTCATCGTTTCCTGCCAGGCACCTGAGTACTGAAAATAGAAAATAGCAAGTCACCTCTAAAGATGTGCCAACTGACCGTAGCTAATTTGAAAACCCTGTGTCATTTTCAGGTCTGTGAACACCGCAAATTTCAGCTCCCATGGATGTTTTAAAAAGGGATCAGCATAGTAATGTCACAAAACTGTACTCAGAATCCTTGTAATTAGACATCATCAGGATTAATATATGTATAGTACATGATTTTTATTAATAAATTGTTATAGAAATGTTAGAAATCAATGTAATCTGCTGAGGAAGAATGATATGTTGATGCACTGCAATTTCTCAGACACAGTTTGTACTCTTCTGAGGTAAAAGGAACTTGAAAAAATGGCTTCTTACAGAGTTTTAAGTCATACACTCTACAGACTTGGGGTATCTACTTTCAGCATTTTAGGATTGAGCTATCAATTACATGTGTTTTACTCTAGCAAAATGTTGTGTAAAACCCATATTTGCTTGATATTTGAATAACAACAAAAAAAAGAAGATAAAATTGATATTTAGAAGAAGTGCTGAAATTTTATAAATTAGATTATGACACCTCAGGAAACAAGAAACCAAGTGTTTCAATACCTGTTTTGTTCCTTTTAGTCTTGGATTATAGTATTTCCTTTGCTTTTTACTGATTCCTTAACTTGAGGAGATTAAAACATAGTTGGCAGAAATAATTTAGATTTTATCTAAGAGGGGGATATTTTGTTTCCACAGCAATCATTTCTAAGACTAACTGGTACTTCCATGTTCCAAGTTAAGCAATTACTTATTTCACTGCCACTGCATTTGCAGGAAAATATTTTTTTGAGCCAGGGAATATAGTAGGAGTTTATATCTTTCCCGTGGTTCACATTTGCTATGCAGATTCAAAGTATCACTTAAAAATATATGCTTATTTTAAACAAGAAGTTATTTATACTGCACAATGACTTAAAACATGTATTTAACATTATGGAGTTCCTGTATTTGAAAGTCTGCTAAAGGGCAAACATACTTTTGAATCCATAAGATTATGTTAGCTTTTTAAGATCAAAAATTACATTACTATATTTCAAGCACTGATGCGATATTTTTTTGCCATATTGTAATGCGATATTACATTTAACTTACTAAATTCTCCAATGAGTACTTTAGGATTACAGCAAAATTACAGAAAATTCCTAAAAACTAAGGATTTGACTGATGTTCATTTAAACTCGTGACAACAAACCGAACTTGAGTTTCTCACGTGTATGACAAGAACCCTTGGGCCCTCTCAGGACTGATGCTCTTATGCCACTTCCACAGAGCAGAGTAACCTCTTCAACCTGCAGACACTTGGTTAACTAGGACACATGGGGTAAAGGAGGATTCCAAATTTCCTGTGCTCTTTCTGAGTTACTAGTAGCAAATGATCCCAAGGAATGATGTCTCAGGCTGCATCCTATAAGTGGGGAAATTGCAGCTGTACTTGGGCCTGACTGCAGGCACTCCAATTTCTTTAATTATTAATGTAAAGGCATAATCTTTCTTTGTGTAAATAAGAATTTAAAATGCCTAGTTCTTCAAATTGCTCTTTTGGTCTGGCATTTTTGTAGAAGTTTTTTGTTAATCAAAGCCCGGACACCAAAAGAAGAGCAACTATTTGTCATCTGCAAAAAATGGGAGTTACTCATCAGAGAAAAGAGCCCCAAGGGTGTAATGGAAGGCATGCAATTTCTTACACCTCTGTGTGAGGTCATCTAATAGTTCATTACTGACTAACTGAATGTAACTATATACAGTTGATGCAAAAAAATTTGCTTTAGAGTCACATTTTTCCAAGTTTTCTCAATAAATGTCCTACCTTTAGCAGGCTGCACAGTTTGCTGCTCTTGCAATGGACTCCAGAAAGCCTGAACTGATCCTTAAGTGGATTAGTCTGTTTTAATGGGCTTTCATTTCACTTAGAGTCCATAATTTCCATTCTCAAGCTAAAAAGTAAAATCAGACAAATAAAAAAAAACATAGAAGAAATACTTAATATGTCCAGAAAAAAAAAGAAAAGTGGAAGTTGATTTTGTGGGCTTGCTTGTTTTCTTTTTTTTTTTTTAATGTGCCATATACCACAAAAAGGAACACTTCTGTGTTATGAGATGAAATATTTACAGTATATTCAGGATGAGATATTAGTGACATTCTTTTATTTCTTCAGAGGAATTTGATTTGGGTTTTGAAGATCTCAGTTCATGATGAATTGTATCTTGGCAAAATAAAAGTTTATTCTGTCCATATTTACCTCCTTTATAAATTGGTGTCTAAAATAAATATATATTTGTTCCATGTTGTAATAAATAACTTATGGTACACATGGTTGAATTGTAATCCCTAGCTCTGTGTATAAGAAGCCTTAAGATATGTTTTGGATTATTTATTTATCTGTCATGTGTTTAAAAAAACACTGTGTATTGTGTGTCTTTGTCATGCTTTATTTGACTTTGCTAATTAAAATAAGAGGTTAGATACTGGAGCCACTATTCAGCAACCTCTCTTTAATATTTTGCTCACAGAAGGCTACTTCCATAAAGAAGTGTAATTCTTTTTAAAAGTTATCTCACTGGACACTAACTACCAGAACTACTGAGCTCATATTTATTTGTAGTAACAACTTAAAACATTGTATATACTTCTTTATTCAGTCAAGTATTTCTGTGGTTTCTTCTTTATTCATGCTTATCTAACTTATAAAAAGAGCTAGTTCTTTGTGGCTTTTAAAGAAATCAAACTATTCTACTGAGAGAAAGAGCTGAATTGACCTCAGCCAAACGAGTGACTGACCCTACAGCACATTCTTGGAAAAAGAAACACTTCAGAGAAGAAAAAAATAAGAAACCCATATTCTATGTACTGAGCTCAGCAGACTAAGTGCTGTCATGAGCTCAGCTTTATTTAAAGTGGATGAAGTAAATTATGGTTATATCCTTTCCTTAAACCTCTGTAACAAAGGAAACTGGGAGAAAGTGCCGCTTGTAACATCAGGGTTTAGTGGCTCCTTCAGACCCACAGCATCAATCCTGCTATTCTACAAAAAGAATGTGTTCCTATTACTTTATCTATCAACAAACCCATCATTTTCTTAGGAAATAGACTGAGTTCAAATTTTTCATTTCATTTCTTGAGATCATTGCTGCATTCCTGAGTAACATTTCTCCCACCTACATTGTAACAAGAAACCCACTCAAATGCCACCCCCACAACATGTATTGTTTTTCAGTCACGGTGCAGCCCTTGTGCTGTGGGAACTGTGTCCCTTCTTGGAGTTTTTTATGTGTTCTCTATCTCCTATCTACCAGGGAGCAGCAGGGAGGAAGGCAAGGGAGGCCCTGTGGCCCCGGACAATGCCACCAGAGAGCTGCCTGTGCTTGAGGGACGCGAGCCCAGGGATATTCTCAAACATACAACATATTTTTGAGCTTGGTGCCTGCAGGGTCAATTTGGCAAGCTCACTGCCCTCTAGGGATGGTGCAGATTGCTGGCAGGTTGTAAAAGTAGGCACTGCAGCAGAGAAATGGCATTTACAGGCTTGAGGCCAAGTTCAAAGAGAATTTAAATATCATCATGGATTCAACTGCTTGTGTGTGCCTCCGGAGAGACCCAGAGAGGGAACTGTATCACAGGCAGGCAAATGCTTTTCTTTAACTCTTCACTTCAGAAAATGAAATTTGAAATCTGAGTATTTTGAATCCAAGCTTGCTTTTCCTTGTGCTTTCTTAGCCCTATCAATCTGAATTTTTGGAAGGTTTGATGGCTTTAGCTCACCAGGTAAGCAAGGAGAAAAGGCAGTAAGAAATACAGATAAAGAGGTGCTGAGTGTCACTGTGAGGTGTTTTATGTTAACAAACATCACTAAACCTAACATTTGTCATCTAGGTTACTATAATCATATAAAGCATATCTCTAGACCCATCTTTGATGGCAGTGTTGGAGCCATTAAGTCGTTCCTGAAAAACCATGGAATGGTTACTGAAACTAATAGTGGGAGGAAAATAGTGAGGACTGCAGCTGTGGTATATATTTTCATGAGTCAGACTCACTGGGCATGACTTTGGTTGCTAAGCATTTATTGTTTATTTTCCTGCTTTTGAAAGTGAATGAGTCAACAGGCATGTTGCTGATTAATTCCTATCTCTACTTTGCCTGGTGAGAAAAATAGTACCCCTGAGTAAGACACCCTTCTTCCCTACTGTCATCTCACAGTCTAAAATAATTAGCTGTAGAATTTGAAAGAGTGTACATCCTTTCATTGTCACAATGATATGTGCAAGGTAAGTAATGATTAACCATTATTTTCTGAACAAAACCTTCTGTTGCCAGGCCTTGCCCTGGACAGTGTTGATTTTAGGGGTTAGGGTTTGTGACTCTTAATTCTGTGACAGAGAGCTCTAATGAGATATTACTTGGACAAATTGGAGTTAAAATAAACCATAAAAATGTTCTTCAACTTGAAATACCACATTAAGCTTCAAATGGTCAAAGGGAAGGTAGTAGGACCTGCTTTTCAACATGAGCTCCATCCATTTATTGTGACTTTTTTCTGCATGAGGCAATAGCTGCGTCCTCTTACAGTCAAATAAACATCATCAACTGAAAATTAATCTTCCAGAAGCATGTTCACATAAGTGATAGCCCTCTTTAGTGTGTAGTCCCACTAATCGCTAGTTTTCAACTACACTAATAGTTAGCAACTGATTTTTTCATTTTCTGCTAGATTTCTGAAGCCTTTTCACATAGATGTGCATATGAGTAAAGCATATCCATGAATATAAATCAGACACTTGCAAAATCAATATCACTTATCTAACTCCAATTCCTGTGCTCTTTGCAGACATTTAGAATTCAGTCTTAAAATGCCAGATTTCAATTAACTAGAAACAGTTTATCTTAATTATGTGAGTTGCCATTCTAACAAGAAATAAATAAACTCAGCACAGAAGGTGAGTTTTGTAAAATGCTAATGGCCATCTAAAGCCATTTTGTAAAATGAAGGGAGCTTGGGAATTTGAGTGTTGGAGCTATAATGTTTGCTACTTCTTTATTCTGACTATTCCTGGTGTTACCAAAAATTGGTAAAAATGAAAAGTCCTTAACACTGATGTAACATTAAGAAGCAGCCATCCTTTATTCATCTGGATGCAGGAGGAGATATCTCCTCTGAAGTACGTGCTTGCTGAGTACAAAAAAGCTCCTCTTTATATACTATATTTTACATGCATTTTCATTGATTTTCACAGAATAAACATACATACGATAATAATTTTCCTGACATCATTCCCATATATTCCCTCCCCTTTATGGATGCTTTCTTCTCTCCTGGGGGTCTCTTTGGTGGTCCCTGGTGGTGGTCAACCCCAAAGTCATACCTGACCGCCTGGCAAACTGGTAAAAGTTGGCACAACTGTGCTGAGCCCTTTCCAATTCTTCTTCCTACTGGATAAGCATTGTGCAGTTCCATCCATAGGATAGTGGTTTTTTAAAGAATAAGCATTGTATTAACCCACTAGGTGCAAATGATTTTTCATCTGTCAACATTGGCATTGTGAAAAAAAAGGAAATATTAGATCATATCCCTATATTATCTTGAGCCCTACAAAAATAAGGATCATTTTAATTTCCATCAATATTCAGTAAATATTTAATAAAAGTATTTTTAAGGTCAAAACTTCCTTTGCTTCAACTATATTCAGCAGAGTATGAATACTAACTGTAAGCAATCCATCTAGCAACCCAAAAGCTTCTGGCCTGCTCTCTTTGTATACTCAAATATTCACAAAGAAAAGAGGGCACAAATGATAAGACTAAAACAAATCTTCTACCTTCTAGGCTGTCAATGAGATAGATTTCTTTTTTTCCGATCTTTTCTCCCAAGTTCCTCTCCCAAAACAATGTTTGAAGAGATATTTTTAAGATTAAGGAAAGGGGAAAAGTCACGTTTAATGTCAGCCAAAGCCATTGAAACTGTACCTTTACATTTGTATGAATAGAGACATTAATCACCTTCATTTTACTGAAGTCTGTGAATAAAATCCCTTGCTTATTCATCATATTTCTCTCTTTTTGAACTCCTAGAATAGTTCACAAAAATCCTGGTCCTGTGTTGCCTGTTCCGGGGATGAAATGTAGCCAGAAGTGCACCCTGCAGTTGAAGGTCATATACAGGCTTACACTTAGTAAATATTCTCCAACAAGTCATTCTGATCTTATTTTAAAACCTGTGATGCTAGAATTCAGTGAAATTTATAAATTTTTTTCAATCCAAAGAAGGCTCAACTTACCTTGTAAAACATTGTTCATAGAAATCAAAGAAAGATGGAGATGGAAAACCTGACTGCTGAATCAAAACTGCCACTAATCCAACTGGAAGACAGTAGGGCACTTACGTCCCTGAAGGAATGGAAACTATGGGAGACATTCAGGTATCAAAACAGAGGACTGCAGTGCCATTTTAGAGCTCTCTGGTATTTCCATCTTTCATGACTTGGTGCAGGACCTGCAGAAAATTCATGTAATTCTTGAGAAGCATCTGGACACAAATGCATGTTACCATGGCATCACGTATGTCCTGCATCCTGATGCTTACATAGCCACAAGGAGCTGTAAATTACACTTGGCTGACAGGTGAAATAATAGGAGAGATCTCATGTCCTGAGGTTCATAATGTGATACTGGTTCTGAAAGTTCAAATGAATTGAAACAGTAAGTTCCTCCTTATGGATGTCATGCCCTAAATCACATGGGGCACTAATATCCATCTGGCTGTAACCGGGCATTTGTCATTCCCTTTCTGCAGGTATTTTGAATAGAATGAGTGAAAAATACTTCATCTTTTTTGAGAAACAATTCTGGGGACTAATGCACATTTGCTTCTGCTTAAATCCTTATTCCTAATTCCCCTTTTACTTTCTCTTCTTAATTTCTCGGTTTTTTTCCAATCTTTACTTTCCTTGCCTTCTGTTAGAAATAACTTGCTTGCATAGCTATCACTTCATTTTCACTGCACCTCTGAGAGATTAAGAGTGGAAGGATACCTAAAAAAATGTTTTAGGAACTCTGATATTGGTACAAATGTGACAGGCCTCTGAGCAGTTGACAATGTTTAAATTCTGTTTTTCCTTACTATCAAGGCTGTATGGCAAGTCAGAAAAAAAACCAAAAACAAACCAAAAAAAACCCAAATACAAACAAAAAACCCAAATCAAAACAACAGAGCTACATCTAGTTCCTTCTGTATGTATGTAATTTTATCATGTTTTGTTTTCAAGAAAATAAGATTATCCTCAAACAATAGTAAAGATAATAGCTTCAAACACACTTTAAATACCTGTTCATCTTTTCTAAATAAAATACCTTATTAATACCATTGACAAACCCATCAAATAAGTTGGTTTAATTTGAAAAAAGTTCTCAGTTTAAGGAAAATAAAAAGGAATTAAATATGTGCTTACTGATTTTTAAGTACCTTTTTAAACATCGTATATATGTATATATATGCATATATATGATATACATATAGATGATGTTTTTTGAAACACACAAAGCATGTTAAATGTCAGTTTGTTGCACTGGAATGAAGCACAGTAATCATATGCATTCAAAACCTGAAAATTCCTTAAAATTTATGGTCACAGTCATGTCACTCTGAATCCCACTTACTTTACCTAAATAATATACTTATATTATCAGTACCTTAATTAGTTTCCCTTGCTGCTTTATCAATTGGTCTACAAAGCTACTGTAGCTCACTGTTCCTGGGACTGTGAATAGAGTGTGCTTACATACATATGAAACAGTCTTGCACGGCCTTTACTCTGCAGTGTACAACAAACCAATCCTTGTTCTTGCAATAAATCACTTCAACAACTGACATTTGTTATAATTAACACAATTTGTCATCTCTCTTTGACAAAGCAGCTCCACAGTCATCACGGTGTCATGGGCTCTAATACCCTTAGCAAAAGCTAAAAGAGAGATGTTTTTCATTGTTTTGCAGAACTTACACATTTATAAATGGAGTGGAAAATACAGTTTGAAGTGCTTAGGTAACACTGGGAAACTCAAAATATTAACCTTACAAGAGATAAAATGGTAATCAATTCTAATTTTCCACTCCTGAATGTAATAACTTCTGTCAATCTAAACTGAAACTAAAAGAAAATATGTACTAATAATAAATCCTTTCATTTTAACATCTGCAAATATTTTGGATACCATCACTAAGTTTAAACTAACAGTTATAAAGATTTTAATCCAGAGACTTTAATTATTGTGCTGTAAAACCAGAAATAGAATCAATCTAAAATAAGACATAAAATGAAAGCATGTATACTTAGAAAAATCATCCTAAATGTCACGTCTGTCACTTTTACTTATTAATATGACATGCAATTTTTTTTCATTCCCTATGGAAAAGTGAAAAACAAGAAAGATAGGGTGTTTCAGATGCCCATCTTACAGCATATGATTTATAAAATAATATGACAGACAATAAAATTTTGAGAAAGAGCAGGAATTAATCCATATTTAAAAACAAAATAAAACAAACCACAAAAACCCTATTCAAAGAAGATGCAGAGAATCTAAGGAAAAAGGAGAATCATCTCAGCTATATTTGGATAATTCTTAATTTGCTTTTTTCTTTTGGGAAACAAAAAAAAAAAACCAAAATAAATAAAGATATCAGAAAGCCACTCAGGACAAACCATCCCTGGAAGAGAAAACTAGCAGGGAAATCCCATAAATTTTGTTCCAAATTTTCCCCAAGCCAATGGCGCAACTAAAAAATAATATTAGTGCTAAGAATAGTTTATTTCCTTCTTTGGGAACTGAAATTCCCCTTTTAAGCCCTTTATCTCATCCTAAAAGGGAAAAGAAATATTAAACTGGTCGTAAAATAAATCTCTGTTCACATACAGGCCTTTGTACACTCCTCTCAAGAGATCTAAAAGGGGCCTTAAGTACAAATGACAGTCAGATTCATGTGGCTTGAATATGTGGAAAAAATACCAACTTCAGCCAACATAGAATCTGTTTAGCGGAATTCTCTACAGTACCATACTATTTTTATTGGAAAAAAAAGTGATACAAATGTTCCAACTTTTGTGATAGCTATGTGTTTTGGGATATTTCTTTTAAAGTCCGTGCTGCTACAACCTTGGGGTTAGGCATAAATCCCAGCCTTCATTAAAAAGACCAAGTTAACCAAGTTTTTACTTTTTTTGTTATAAAAAAGAAAAGTTTGAAAATTGATCCCATGAAAGATGGCAAAAAAAAATCAGAAAATCAACGGGCAAATAGTGATAATGAGTAGTTTTAAAATAATTTATCTAGTATAAACAAAACTAATGATTTATGAAGATCTAATTCATTATTTCAGTGGCTTGTGGTTCTCAATATTGTTACTACCCTAGGACAGGAAGAATGTCATTATTTTTTTGCAGAAGCCAAAATAACAGGACTGCCTTGATAACAACATGGGGAAGATTTAGCAAAATATATGTACAGAGATGACAGTGTGCATGTGTATGGCAACCTCTGTTATCCCAGAGTGCTCATTAAAACTACTATGAGGAAAAAGTCATCCAATCCAGGCAACCTGTATTTCTAATTTATCAGTCATTTACTTTCATTTAGGCTGGATTGATTTTTCTTAGGCTTCATTGATTATTGAGAGTGAAGTAGTTTGAATTATTTTACTAATACCATATAAGGCTAATAAATATTATACAGTAAGGGAGAAAATATTTCTTACATGTTTTAGCTCACCACCGGTACCAAGAAACAGGACCCCCATTTTAAACCTGAAATAATCCTGAGGCATACAGAAAAAAACCCAAACCATTTCTATGAGACGGATGAGATCCAGACAGGACATGCTGAGAAAAAGGGGATGGTTTTGCCAGAAGCAGGAAGTACCAAGTCACTGAGAGCAGTCCCCTGACCAGTGGCCACCTGGAAACTCCTCAGCCATGGGGCATAAACATGCAAGCACTTGTTCTCACGTGTTGAGAAGCTAGCACAAACCCTAAAGTACCTTACACATTAGGCAGGATATGAAGATGCTTTTATAATGACCAATGCAAAATGCAGGAATAACAGTGCTGGCTGAGAGCAGAGGGGGAGGAAGGCTAGAGGTCATTTGGTTGATCTGCCTCTGGAGAGCAACTGCTCTCCTCTGCTGCCTGACAGACTCCTATCTTCTTGAGGCTTTTTCATACTTAGTAATACTGACTCTGCAACTCTCCCAGACAATGAAGTTTCCTTCACCTTTCTCTTGAAAAGAAAAGTCTGCAAAGATTGTCCCCAAGAAGTGGTTTAAAGCTGTTCTTGTCCCTCATCACAGACAGGTAGATGAGAAGGTTGGTAAGCAGTAGTCTTAAGTATTCAAAGTTTGCTACACTCTTGGTCTCCTTGGACTCCCTTTTAAAAAGATTTTTGTTCAGGTATGTCATGTTTTCCAGGTGTTTTCTGTCCTCTTGCTTCTTTGCATCATCCCAAGGTAAATATGTATCAGTCTTTCCCATGTTGAAAAAGAGGAGTAGTTTCTAAGTTTTAGGTTTATATCAATCAATAAGATTGTATTATTCACATATGAAGGCAATTTTCGATACGTGTCCACCCCAAGACACATAATATTTATTCTTCATTTTCTAGTCCGCCTGTGCAATATTGCTGTGTCTTGCTACCTAACCCAGCTGTTGCCCACTTTAAATTCATACACTCTTTCTCTAGAGTTTGTTAAGTAAAAGGTATTGACAGGATGTCAGGCTAAAAAGACACCATCAAAATGAGAAAGAGAAATAACTAAAGGAGTGTCAAAACTGGGGCTCATTTACAGCTGTAGGCTGTTACAAGAGGTACAAACAAAGACAATGACCTACAATTGACCTTTCCTATTCTCTGAATTACGATTAGTCAGAGTATGTTGGACTATAAATTGCAGAAGTCCCTTCTTTTATGTTAACTGATGATGACACAGATTTTTTTCTTCTCTATCTTATGCATATACTGAATTTTTATTAAAATTTTAAAAATCATACAGTAAAACAAGTATTTAAACTATTAAGAAGAATATCTCTGTTTCGTAGAGCAACAAATGTCCTTTACTGTAATGAACTCAGAAAATGAGATGACTGTTACAGGAGGAGAAAGAGAGTAATCTGAAAGGCATTTCAGCAGACATTTGTCACTCATGTATTCCGTAGATCGGGATTGCCCTTGTATGGCAATGGAAAGTTTGTCATGGATAAGATGATAAAATGTTCCAGTGTGATAAAATGCTCTGACTTGATAAAAATTTGGCAGCACTCACAGCTTCCCATCCTCCAAGCATAATCATTAGCAATCACTAGTCTCTCTTCTGCCTTGTAACAAACAAGCCAACACCCCAACAAGCTAAATACTTGGTATTGGCTTCACGAGAATGTGTTAAAGCAAGTAGAACTGCCTTTGAACAAGGAGCTAAGGGAGTTAATTTTTTTCCTAGAGGAAGTAGGTATCCTAAAGGAACACAGCACATAGCTGTCGCTAGGACTCGCTGACAGAAATAACTGGCACACAGAATCTAGTTCAGTATCTGCACACAGAGCAGTAGCTGTATACAGAGTTGAAGCAGTCAGACTCCTCTGTGCTTTCTGGTAAACTTCAATCCCAGATTGTGTTCACTGAAGATAATGTTTCAAAATCACCAGACATTCACAGCTTTGCAAGTTTTCAATATACAGAGCAGGTGAGAGACAGTCACTTCAGTTGTGTGTTTTGTGTCATTAAAACCAGCTCCAAGGGAAGGTTTCTCCATGAATGGAGACTGCAGAACAGGTTCATGGTTCAGCAGGGAAGTGAAAGTGAGGGAAATATGCAGAATTTCACCCCTCTGAAATGCACAAAATCATTTGTACTCACTTTGTGAACTACACCACTTTTCTACTATTAACCGGGTAGCTGCTTAAAAGCACCTGAAAAAATCACAGAAATATGTCAGCCAGGGTTTTGTAACAACCCATAAGAGCTGTCTTTTATGAAGACAAGCAAACAAAAAAAGGCACCTGGCCTTCAGTTCCCAGACAGGAGAAGTCAGGAATCCCAATCTGATCGCACACTGGAATTTTCTAATGCTATACTTGGCAGTGCTAAAGGATTTTAATGTAGTGAAGGTAATCTGCACACCAGCCAAACCCTTCAATGCATCAGGAACTTACACAGTTCATGACTCTGGACTTTCATTTTAAAATGCCATCAACTACAAACCGGGGCGGTGGGGGGGGCCTTAATTACTCACAAGTTTTGCTTGCTTCTGAGGCACAGAATAAGATTTTTATGAACTGTGGAAGGATGTAAAACACTGATTTTTAATGGCCTTTCAGAAGAAAGTCAGTTTTCAAAGCAAAGAAACTAATTTTTGAGAGGTATGTGAGCCTCAGGGAGTTCAAAAAAAGAAGAGAGATCTAATGCATTGAAAAGTGTTTTGGGATCAGCATTTTCAGAAGATACTGCAGTGCACTCAGTATCTCTCAGTATGTCTGGTGTGACAGTCCAGCTTGCTGCTGTTTTGTGGCTCTCAGAGGAAGGAACTAATTACATTAGGCATCTCATTGTAATTTCAAGTAGAAGTCCTGTGGTAAATAATCTGAACTTTTTCTCTACCATTCTACTCTGTCCAATGCTATGAAAAGTTGCTAATGACCAATTACTTCTATGTGGGCTATCTGTAGAGATGAAATTTATTTTAATGTTAACATTTCTATGAAAGAGTGCACAAAGTATTCTGCTGTAGTATACCATTAAATGATACTGAGTGGTTCCACAATTCAAATAAATTTAGCTAGATTGTCTCTGCTTAAATAGATCATGTTTCTGTGCCATTTTACTTCATTGACTGAAAAATCCCACACTAATTTCTGAGTTTCTTGGGAACTAATTAAGTATAAATCTGTTTAACTGCTAGACAAGTTAAAGTAATAATCTGTTGAAAGTAATTGCAGTGGAAAAAATTTTAATTTAAAGTTCCAGAAAGCCATACCTACACTTTTTACGTCGTCAAATATGTGTCCCATTAATGCACATAATCTCAATTTCCATTAGCTGACATAAGTATGAAAATAGAAATAAAGCATGTAAAGCCAAAATAGAGGAAGAACTCACTAGAAATGGGATATGTACTGCAGAGAATTTAAGTAACAACACTATAATGTAGGACTCAGCTGTCACAGGAGCTATAGCAAGATAAAGCAATAGTCCACTATTGGCTGCTCTGCTGACAGAACTTTTTAAGTCTACTCTTTACACTGATGCATCCTTTTTGTTGGTGTTATGATATGCTGTAAAATCGCATACTGTATTATGTCTGCTTTTCAGCAAAGCAATGAAAAATAGAATATGTGCATAAATCTCCCTCAGTTTAAAATCAAATTACCTGCTGCTTTCCATGGACCACACAGGTACCTGAGAGGATGTTAAAACTGTGTGTAATGTTTCTTTAAACACATTTGACAAACTTAAATGACAAAATTGTCTGGGGAAGATTTTAGAAAATAGCTGTAGTATGAAGACAAGTGCAATATAAGTTTAGGAATAATATGTCAATTTTTCTAGATGTGCAGAATTCTGAATTACTCCAGGTCTGCAAAGATAGTCAAAGAAATAAAAATTCTTAAAAGTTTGAAATATTAACATGTGGGATAAAATTTCAACCTCTACTACCAGACTCTACTATCTTTTATATACAGTGGCATGGTAGACAGGACAAAATATACTGAGAATTTTGCAAGCATAACTTTGATTATTAGCCTCAGGAAACTACAGGCTATTACCAAAAAATTAACTCAGATGCTTATGAATTGTTAGAAGTAGATGATGGGTGACCACTCACATCATAGAGGTAAAACGTCACTGTAAGCTACCTGCTTTTATAAAACTAAAATTGTGTGGTAAAAGAGGGAGAGGAAAGCAGGATAGAGAATAGTTCATCTGCAGCTTTCTGCATCTAAGCATTCTTTGCTTGAAAAAATAAAGCCACTGGAAAACCCAGTAAGGAAAAATTTGTGTCAGCTGAAACAAATTTTAAAGAATGAGTGAAGGAAACTTTCTAGATGTTGCAAAGTGCTATCATTAAAATTGACTCATTTTAACTAGAAAATGAGAGAAATAGTTACACATAAGTCTATGATATTTTTTGGTGCACAGGGAGAGACCTTTAAGGAAATGTTTCAGGCCTGAAAAAATTATTGCAGTGAGGCTTTGGACCTCTTAGAAGTGGATTTAATGAAACTGCTGACACTACCTGAGCTATAGTTGAATAAATTGCCTCTGTCTTGGTGTAATGAATAACCTCAGCATCAGGGAGCTTTCTTTTCATACAGAAAGGGGAAAAAAGTAGGATTTCCTATTTTTAAACTTCCTTTCATCTATTCATCTTTATTTCTTTTTCTTTATGTAAGGTATCTGCATACCTTAACATCCTATTATTCAGAGGTTTTGCAAAAGTCCTGTGACATTATACCTCCATAGTAGTACGGTGTATAAGATCTGTCTGGTTATTATCTATGCCACCAGCAGCTTAAAGCATTACTCTCTTCCCAGACTTCCAGCACACAGCTGTTATCTCAGGCTCATGTGTCCTCCCTATCTCACATTCACAAAATTTATGGGGTTCCAGTAGCATGAGAACAGTCTAAACAAGAGCAAATTGGTCTATTTTCTTCTTAATTACTTTAATATCATTATCTAAGGATCTGAAGAGAGCATATCACCTAATGGCTGGATTGAGTTGACTCTGTGTAATATAATTAAGGGTTGCAGAACAAGCATCAACATTTCTATAATTTCAGATGAGGAGTTTAGTTTATTCTGGCTTTATAATATAGTCATAAATGCCCTCACAGAAGGAAACTGATATTGTAATTTCTTTTCAGAGCCTCTGAGTTTAACTAGGGACTTTTTAAAAAAATGATTACAAAATGCCTTACAGGAGTAATTAAATGATTAGATTAACAAGGTTAATTTAAAGAAAAATAAGAAGTCAGGAAAAAGTAAAGCCTGCTAGGAAAAATTGCAATATCCCCTCCATTTTTGGAACCAATGTGGAAGCAACTATTAGGTTAGCAATCAGCAACATTCCAGGCATCCATATCTGCAAATACTTTCCACTGTCATTGATGAAACTTCAGTTGAGTCTGTGGGAAAATTGCTTTTTAAGGGCCAAAATATGATCGTATAATGCTGCTTGAAATGTTTGTAATACCTTCCCATCTGTTTTTATGTGTGCTGGATTTGGCTTGGGTCGAGTTTATTTACTTCACAGTAGCTGGTATAGGGTTGTAGTTTTTATTTGTACTTGTCAGGAAAATTAATCCATTATGTCAGAGGTTTATGTCCAAAAAGGAGACAGAGGAGTCCTGTAACTTTATTTGAATAAAGGGAGAGGCCATGGGGCATCTGAAAACAACATTGCCAATACAGGGATAGTTTTGTTATTGCTGAGCAGCAGCTGCACAGAGTCAAGGACTTCTCTGCCCCTCACCCCACCCTACCTGCCAGGACACTGAGGGTGCACAAGGAATTGGGAGAGAACACAGCTGGAACAGCTGACCCCTGCTGATCAAAGGGATGTTCCATGCCACAGGGCACCATGCTCAGCATAAAAAGCTGGGGATGAAGGAGGAAGGGGAGGGAGGAACATTCAGAGTGATGGTGTTTGTCTTCCCAAGACACCATTATGCATGATAGGGCCCTGTTCTCCTGGCCAGATGAACACCTGCCTGCCCATGGGAAGGGATAAATGAATTCCTTCTTTTTGCTTTGCTTGCACATCTTTTGCTATAAATCTTAAACTGCCTTTGTCTAAACCCACAAGTTTTTCCCCTTTTATTCTTCCAGCTGTCTCCCCCATTCCACCGGAGGTGAGGGAGTGCATGGTGGGGTTTAACCACAGCGATGGGTCTAGCACTACACCTGGTGCTTAGCAGGCCCTCCCAACACAATAGCTGAAACAGCACAGTTTACTTCCAAAGCATTCTCAATTCAAAGGCTTGCTGTGATGTGTTCTTATCTTACCTACCCAGAGGAAAGTAGTGTAAATCGAAGTATGTATAGTACATACAGGCGGAATATAAGCTTAATTGGAGCTCAATCAAATGAGTCTCGAAGATAGTTTACCATCTGTCCCAAAAGAAGTTAGGGATATGGTTTTATGCTGTATTTGAGAGTATCAGAGACTCACAACTATTCTTTATGAAATTATGGCTAAAGCTGGATAAACTCAATGAATAAATTTCTACAAGATCTCAGCTGTCTAGGATTAAGTTCACACAGGAAGAGTTATCCATTTTTTTTCTCCACTGATGGTTCATTTGGAAGAATACAAAGTGAGAGCAAGTAAGCAAACACCTTCTTTTTCCTTTTGGATATAGGACCTAAATATGGTTGGAGGGGGGTTTTGGGTTCAGCTAAAGCAAACTTACCTCAGTATAGTCTTTGTATCATTGATCTTGTCAAAGGCCTAAACTGAAAAAGCCAAAGGGTTTTTTTTCATGACTGTGATTTTAACTTAAAATATAAATTTTTGGGGCTATTATGACTGGAACATGAGTGGCATTGGCACCCTTTATGGTCTTTCACATTCAGCTGCCATGGAGTGCTTTGCTTCCACGTTTTTTCCACTGGGGGGTTTTTATTCTGTCTCTGTAATGCAGAACCCTTCCTGAAATGTGACTCTTCACAATCCAAAAAGAAAAAGAGAAAATAAAAGAAAAAAGGTTCACATAGACATAATTTAATTTAATTTTATTTAATAAATTGCCAACTTTGTATTTTAGTTCAGTAAGTCTTGCTCATCTCTTTCTAATGTGCTACACTTGTATGATTGACTAATACGGCTGAACTAAGACAGCAGCAGCAACTTGTGCAATGCCAGATCTCCTTTGCATCATTAGGGACGGTCTATGAAGCAAATGTCATTAACTTGTGAGGAAAGGAAGCAAAACTGACAAATCCTCATTGACAAACTTCCCTTCATTTGTTCATTAGTCTTTATTAAAAAGCAAATTTAATATCAACATCCTTGCATAAGACAAGCTACTGAAGTCTTTCACCATGTAAATTAATGCTGTTTAAAATTAAACTTGCCTTTGGGTTTCATTTAAAAATTAACATTGTAATGTTTGTATGCTATGTTGTGAAGCCTAAATTAATACTAGATAATGGAAATAATGAGATGGCTGCATGTGTGCGGATGCACTGTAGTTCACACAGTGAAGTGTTAATTAAATCTTACCAGTGCTGGGAAACCACAAAATTTATTTCAGCTCTTCTTCTGTCTGCTGCACAATAGGAAAAAAAACATGGAACAGTGATGTAAGAGCAGGAGCCAGGGACTTTCCATGCAGATACACTTCGATACACTGGAACAAAATATTAAGTTTCTTGAAGCAAATGTGTAATTCATTTCCATAGCTGACTGCATTAAAGCAAGACAAGTAGTAAATCCAGTGAGATCTCAGACAGGTACCTTTAAGCAACTACTTCAGAAATCCAAAGCAAAACATGGATTTTCCTAGGAAGAGAGTATGCCTGCTGAAGGAGATGTACCTTCTTGATATCAAGTTCTTGCTATTAAATTCTCTAAGCTCTGCAGTATTGTTTCTGTGAGAGGACACCAAAAAAATGAGGTCTGTTAATACTTCAAAAGTCTCAAGATTTATATCCATTTGAAATTATCTGTTACAGTTCTAATTTGACATTTCTAAATTCAGCATTTTACAGACATGTATTAACTAACTTCATGTTTTATTTCAAAAATAGGTACTGGTATGAAATAAACAGGAAAAACTCTCACCATTATTTCAAAAGTGACGAAATGCATTATCATCCATTTAAATTCTCTTCTTGAGGATATTTCCTTGAAAGCATCACTTTATTTTTCTTTCTTATGCCCATAATTGGGAAGAGAAACGTTCCCTGCTCTAGGTTGCTGCCTCTGTGCTGGGAAATACAGGTTGAAAGTTGCTGAGCAGGGAACAGCTTAGTTACAGGAATCCAGTAAAAAATGTAAACAAGAACCAAAGAAGTGTTCTACTTGATTACAGAATGATTAAAAATGCAAAACCAGTATTAATGTAAAAAAAACTCTCAACGTAATTTTTTATCAGGATGGTATCTTGTTCACAAGTGCAGATGAGTTTTTCAGCTAGCCTTTTCATATGGAAACAATTCTCTTCCCCTGGAATTAGACCTATTTGCACAAGAAAATCTGCCCTTCTGGAATATCTGTGTGTGCAATATGATTTGAAGTCACCATCTATGCTATTTCTTTAACAGACTGTCTGGAGCTTCTGAAGAAATGAGTAGCTCCCACCTTCTAACAACAGAGACACAAGTGTGTGGCTGCTGCAATGCTCAATAGTCTTTGCCTAAGAAGTCTTTGTCTAGCCTTTGTCTAATTGACTAGTATAAAGAGAAAGGAATTGGATGCTACATTGAAAATGTACATAAAATACCTGCCTTTCTACTGAAACCTCCCAGTGACCACAAGTATGTGCAGGAAAAAATGTTTTCCTTCCAAAAGGATTTGAAATTTGAGTAGAAGAGGAGCCACCTACAAGTTCCAGAACTTCAATGCTGATATTTCATACTTAGGTTTGCCAGCATTACCCGAGTCTATTTTTAGGATCAAACTCAAGAAAGTATGAAAAAACAGTAAGGGAGTTTCCAAAAGTAAAAACCTGATCACAATGCTGTGCTGGGAAAAAAGCAGACAAACAGCATTCTTTCTCCCATATTTTGATTTTCATGTGAAGACAACTTCTCTCCACAGAACTAAGAAAATTAATGAGAAAAAGGGTCTTCTCTAATCTGGTTGATGATAGTACGGGAAGTCTGAAATGTTCTTAGTAGCGAGCACAGCATAGACACACCCGAAGGTGGTGATTCAGCAAAATTGTATATGAATGGAGAAGAGAAATACCAACCTATGTAAAGTGATGAAGATGAGTACCTTATCCCCCCCATTTTTACTGAGTTGGGAGTTGAGAGGATGTCTGGGGTTTACTCTTTTGATTGTGTTCTTGAAATTATTTGCATAAAATAATGATAAGCTTTGAATGATCACAAAATTACTTATACAGAGAAGAACAAGGTCCACAAAGAGCTCTGTACATCTACCAGAAACCTGCTTTGATCAAAAGTTGCAAATGAAAATACTTGAACATTAAGTTCATTTGTAAGCCCAGTTGCACAAGTGAACATAAACCCAAGAAAGTTATTATTCTTCATACAATCAAGAAACCAAATCAGCAAATGCACAGTTTATAGCTTTGTGTATGGGATATTACTGTTTACAAAAGTGTACACTAGACAGTGGTTCCTCTGAGTGTTTCATGTTTTGAGAAGAAATCTGGAAAACAGTGAGCTGATTAACAAAATGAACCATAAAACACTATGTGACTGTGTCCATCAGTAGCAGGAAGGAACAAAAACTTGTGAACACAATGTGTTAATGTGACAAGAGAAAATGTAATTTTCTCAGCCACATATAAATCTGGCTTCCCTCTCTGTCCTTTCCAGAATGGAGATATTTCTGATTTATCTTAAACCAGAATAGAGTGCTCTGTCTTGTGGAAAAATTGGACAGGAAATGTTTAAAATCTCCTTAAAATCTCCTTATTTAATTCCTTATGCCAGCTTGTCTCTCAAAGGGGTTTCCATTTCCACTCTGAGAATGCAATGTCCAGAGACCTAGAAGCACTCCCTTCAAGGTGAATGTATCCCATCAGGGATGGAGTCCTATATGAAAGAGTTGACTGATCCACAGTCTCTCATGAGAATTACAGTTCACTTCTTTAAGGTTGTTCTTTTTATTCCTTTTTAATTTTTGATCCCAAGGTAATGCTTTCTTCAATTTTCTTCATCATGCCTGTTCAGAACAAATATCTTTTGTCACTTAATGGACCTGGTCCTGATGCACAATGAGAGCAATCCACTTTTGGAGAAAACATTGACTAGAGCTTTTGCAATGCAGCTTCTATTGGTTTTGAACAAACTTGCCAGAGTCAGGAGGCGGTGAGTTATTACAAAGTGTTAGCAAAGTACTGCCTGGTAAGTGGCCAGTGTTAGCCTCCCTGAGCTCTATTTTGCTACAGGTGGTTTCAGGGTTACTGAGGTACAACTACAAGAACAGCAGTCATCAAACCCTTGGCTCCAACAAATCTCTTTTATGCTGCTTTGACACCACCAGATTGCCATACTATAGTTATAACTGTAATTTACACCTGCTTCACACATTTTTGTGCTGCTGGTGTTCTGAGAAGCCTTGGTATGAATAAGGATCAGTGAGAATTTAATTCCACTTCTGAAATGATTTCTTTCTTGCTTAGCCTCCCCCTGGTAAACCCTCATCTTTCTCTTTGGCTGACCTTCTTTAAAGAAGGCATGTGACCATTGCACTGCTCAGCACCTAGGAGACATTTTATGTGATGGATTTGTTTCTGAAAAGCTTGCAATCAACATATAAGCAATTAGAGGCCACTTTATTTCCTGGCAGTATTAAGGGCTCCTGCTGTTTGGTTTAGTACTGGCAGATGCAAATAAGGCTTTGAAAGGATCACTGTAAGTCATTCAGACTGATGTAGTCCTTTCATTCCCCACAATGCAGTCAAATCCACATGAAAATCTGTCTCACATGATATCGGTAGTCAGCCAAAGCTCTGTGCTTGGATTTCTTCGTTTATGGTAGAAATCACATACTATTTAATAGAAAGAAAAAGAAAAGAAAATGCAAAGAAGTATCCTTGGAGCCCAAATGACAGGAGAGTTGTGTTAACATGATGCAGGAGTTCTAATTATTCTGAGCTTGCACCTTTAGAGCTAGCCATTTCTCAGCCTAATTAACCTGTCCGATTGTACAGCCCATGTAAGGCGCAAGGCAATTAACATTTGTATAATAAATAAACAATTTAGAAATGTTTTGATTTCTGGTTACAGTTTTCGTTATTCAAATTGCACTGTAGTTTCTGCCTAGGAGGAGCTTGTTTTTTTAAACACTTCCCATTTCATTACCAAGAGTCTCTTGCCTCTCTTATACCCAGGAGTGCATCATAAATAAAAATGAAACTATAAAAAGGTACCATTTCACTGATGCAAGAAGAAAATAAAAAAAATTATAGGCAACCATAATCCTTTAAAAACTCATGTCACAAAGTATTTTTTAATTGTATCAAATCTTTAAAGAAATAGTAAGAATGTTTTCTAGTTTTATTCTGGAATTTTTTGTAACTGAGAACAAACTCTGGCCCAGATTTGCAAGTTAAGTTTACCCCATGCCTTTATTAGCTAATATTTGTTAGGTCTCTGAAGCACTGCTGTTCTAGACTATTGAGATACCTTCTCCTTATTAATTTTTCTGATAGCACTAACAGTTTTATATCCTTCTATTCACTAGTGAATTTTGTTATGTATAAGTACAAGTTTTCTGGGCAAGGAGTAGAATTCTTTACCAGTGATGGTCTTGGGTAATTTTTTATGGGTCTGATAATGATGATCACTTTGATTAGCACCATAATTCCTTAATGGATAACTATAAAATAATTCTAATTTATAGGTCCCATAGGTTATCATTATTACACAAAAATGTCATAGTAAAATGTGCCTCATGGAATCATTCAGGCTGTTAATGGAACTAGTTAATCACATCTATTAATGTCATTTTCTTGTTAATGACTAGTTAATAATCAGTGAGTGACATCTATTCAGGAAGTTTATGGTACTAGTTTCATAATGGGGTCCCAGTAGGTAAGTTCCCATGCAAGTAGAACCATTGAGGTCAATAATGTCCTTCACAGGCAGGAGGGTTATGGCATTACATTATTGCACATCATGGTAGTATTGCACTACAAACCCACAGATGAAATAAAAGGAAGGAAATATTTTAAGATTCATAGATATTAAAAATATACAACTGTCCAAGGATAAAATTGACTAAGAACTACCTTTAGGTATATGATTCCATTATATATGTAGCAACCAAAGAGAAAGTAAGTATGAAATGTGTGCCTTGTAATTAATAAAGTATTTCCAAGCAGATGTATTACATTTCAGCTTCCAGTATTCTTTGGTTATGAAACTGAAATCACAAGTGCCTGTAATATCAAGTCATCTTTACCCAATCACATATTAAAAAACCTTCACAAATCTTGTCAATTCTATAGCTCTCTATTAAAAGCAGTCTGTAAATTAAAATGCACTACTCTCTCAAATAATACATGCAGTTTCCACTATTTTGTTGTTATATTTATGCAGCATGAAAAATTCAAGGATTATGCTAGCAAAAAAAAATTTCTAGGAAAGATGTTCATTCAGGTAAAAAATGGCTTAGGTGTAAATAATCAATGTGAAGGAAAAAGCAAAAGTTGTCAGCAGATGACACATGCTTCCAGTTTAACATCATCTTAAAAAAAAAAAAGGCCTTACAGTTTCTTATTGACAAAACATACACATACGCTGTCAATAAAATAAAATAAGTGAACGTCTTAGCATATCTGTCCCCCAGAGAAAATCGTATTTCTTTTTGCAGAAGTTATATGATATAAGAATAGTCTGAGCAATAAAATGGCAAAAGTCCCAGTGGACAGATGATATTTTCTGTGAGAAGCTGCCAGTGTAAATCATACCCGTTACAGATTGCTGTGTGTTTGTGTTTATTCTCCATGAGCCATATACATCCTGGAAAAGGCTTATATTTTCAATCTAAATTGTCAATGTGTGAGTTTCAGCTCATGCAAATATGAAAACCTATATCATAGCCATTATTCAAATCCCTATTAACATAGTAGTTTTCATTGCTCCCCAAGTGCTTTCCCACACTTCTTTTAAAGTAAGAAAACAATAAGAATGGTACCCATCTCTTCTTGTATGAGTTTGACTTCAAGACCATTTTAATTTTCTCACTGTTTCTGACAAAAGGAATAGAGTACATTCACAAACATCTGAAAATTCCCTGTAGGCTACATATTCTGGAGTCTGAAGTGCATTTTGTAAAAATGAGTGTTTGTAGGAAAGCAGATGGAAACAGGGCAATACCTCTAGTGTCTGCAGCAATTCAGCAAGTGCCACACAATAGTATGTTTGTGAGAATAACAAAGTCATGTTCAGTAGGTTGAGGAAGTAGTCTACAATAAATGCCAATGATATTTGATCCAGTAGATAACAGGCTATTGGACCTTAGATAAAAAAATGATTCATTCACAGAATGAAGACTGGAACTGCCTATCAGGACTGAGAACTTTGAAGATTGGTATGTCTGAAATCTTCCCTCTGTTTAGTAAATTTAGCTCAAAAAATGGTCTAGTATATCCCTAACTCTGAAACAGAAATAAGCAAGATTTTAAAAAAAGTGACCCTGTCCTCTCGTATATACCAGTAAGTAGCATGCTGTGAGCACACAAATACAGAATTCAGTTTGTCCAGTGACATTATTTTCTTTCGTTTCTGACTGATCTTGTGAGTAAGAAATGATGAAATGGTATTCCATCTGGTTAAGCAGTTACTCTCTATCTTCTTTCCCTTTATTGTCAGATAAAGCCACTTTATAAGTATCCAAAACAAAGAATAAAGAATGGTTGCATTAACCTTTGAAACTGATAAATTAGTTTGTCTTAGGGAATTCTGACTCCATGCTACAATGGAGTCTAATTTTCTCTAATTTTCTACCTGTCTTCTTGAGCTCTGAAAGACTGACAGGCTTGAGGCCATGGCCACTTCCTCTGGGGACCTTGTTCCACCAGTAGATCACACTCTCAGTGATGAACTTTTTCCTAATATGAAGTTACCCAGTTCAAAATGAAGGTCACCAGCTGACTTGGAGATGTGACTTTCAACTGACTTTCGTACGTGGTACTTTACCTTTCACTTGATCAACACAATGCTAATTGTCATAAATGGATCTTGGTTCAAAACCTATTTTACCTCAGTAAAAAAGCTCCAGCTGCTTTGAATTACTTTTGGCCCAAACTGAAGCCCAGGAAGACACTTGGGCATACGCTTTGTTCATGGGATTATTCCCATCACAGTCAAATGGGAAATAAAGATGAACTCATGGTTTTGTACTGACCTGGAGCCTATATATATCAATAGGTATTTTCCTAACCAATAATTTCTTATTAAGGAAACTGGAAATAAAGTTAATTTCACAGAATATCTGCTACATTATTGTGAAAACAGATTCCTCCTAGTTTTTAAAAAAGCTCCCAGAAATAAATTCAAGGATTTTGATATTGGTTGGCTCATGTTGTAAGACTACCTCAGGCTGTGAGATTCCTCTGTTTAACAGGTGCATAACTGAGAGCAGACCTGGCCTTTTATCTTAAATTATCTCTTAGTTAGTGCCAAATAAGAGAGCTTTTTAAAATCTGCATGCTCAGGATTTACTGTACCATCATGTGTTTAGGCTGACCCTGGAATTCCAACATGTTGGGAACAATCATAGGCTGAGTTACGGGTTTTTCTAAGGGTCTTTTCCTCTCTTTAACACTGGCCCTGTGTTGCCCTGTCTCTTGCAGTTTTCTATGTGTTGATTCTTTGATAAAGTTTCTCACACACTTTCTATAAACATAGCAATGTTTAAGTTAACTGAACTTTAGTTTACATTCTTTTCTCCTGGGTGGAGAATGTTTGATGGACTATTCTGTGAACCAGTAAAGATGGAGGAGGTGGTAACACTGACCTCCAATCCACGGTTGTTCCTAGAAACATATAAATATGTAAAGAATAAACAACCAGGCCCTCCTTTCCTTCTGGCCTGTGACCTGTAAAGAACTCGGTTTCAGAGTGCTTCTTTGTGGCCTTGATCTACAAGTGGAGGTTCCACGTATTGCAGGTTTGTGAGTTGTTTTCGGGTAAAGAATTTTCCCCTTAGCTTAGCTGGGGTTTTTTGTTAAAAATGGTGCTTTCTACGTATTCCCAACATTATTTTTTTGTGTCGGAGGTACTGGAGATAGTACTGGATACACAGGCGGTTTTGTTTTCCAGGGAGGATTTGGAAAACGTATATTTCTAGGGGAAGATGCATGGTTTCTTTCCGGAAGATGGAAATGTAATTTCAAAGGCGGTTTGGACAGAGATAGGGGCTGCCCTGTTAAGAATGCTCGGGGAATGGTATGATCTAAGTATTGCTAAAATATTGGTGGCTTGGAAACAGATAAATACCGCCATTCAGAGCGAGGAGGGTTCCTCGGGTGCTATAACACCCATGGAACCAGGCCCTCTTTTCCTTCTGGCCTGCGACCTGCAAAGAACTCGGTTTCAGAGTTCTTCTTTTGTGGCCTAGATCCACAGCCCTGGCATATAGCTGCAATCAGAAGAGGGGATATTGAAGCTTACATAATTTCTTAACTTTCTGTTATATATATTTGTATTGTCCAGATTCTTAGGGCTTATCCTACTTTCTTGGAAATCAATAGAGTAGTCTGTTTGTCTACTGGAACTTGATTTACAGATGATACCAGATTTATTTTGAGTGACAGTATGAGAAGCAGTTTTATTGTTAACCCCTAATTAATTTCTCAATAATTTCTTATCACTCAGCCCCTTTGAGCAGAAACTGCATATTAGACTATTTGCATTTTATCCCAGTCCTGTTCAGACAACTTTACGCAATTTCAGGATTTTTGCTCCCAGCTACGGGTAGTTTGTTCTAAAAAGACAGGATGGTCTCCATCAAACACATAGCACTACCTTCTGTAGAAGTGTGATCATGAAAAAGAATGTTGAGGATCTTAAAATATCTGGTATTTTAAATTTGCCCATATAATATATTAATTAAAATTATACTATTAGTACTTTTTCAGAGAAAATTCATGTGTACAGATTGCTACTTACTAATGATAATGGGGAATTGGAATGAATCAGACAATGGATACATCAGATAATAAGGTATCTAAAAGATGTGAGAAGATTGCTATCAGGAATTTCCACATCACTTTTGACAGAAGGAGCTTGGAATCAGGATGATTCATGAGTATCTTCCACGTAAGATCTAATTCTACTCTAGAACGAGTGTAAATACAGTGAACCCAAAGTCCAGATGCAGAGTAACTGGAAAGAAATTCCAAGAATCTTGAGTTACCAGGTGAAAAGTCTTTGGGAAAGTAACAATTTTTTGATCCAGCTGCTGTTAGAAATAGTTTGTCAGCGTAGAGCAGTGCATGACTTAGGAAAGTGACCAGTTTTACACTTGCATTACCCATAACTCACTCTGTTATTTCTGCATCCAAACCATGGGCATGATCCTTGCACAACCTGACTTTAACAGATGGTGAAGAGCTGTCGGTGTTTCTGTTCACTTTCAAACTGTTTTGTACTTCAGTTTGACTTTTGAATATTTGATTTCTTAAACTAAGAAAGCACAGTCTAATTTATCAATTTTTAAAGCTTTTTAAAACCTTTATCAACAGTCTATTTGAAAGTGTGAAGAAAATGCAATAAATATTGTAAAATATTTTATCTCGGGTTTTAATAATTCCTAATTTATGTAGTTGAGATTTTCAAAAGAACTGCAATACGGTATGACTCTCAATTAATTTGAAATGCTAACTTACATACGCTGTCCTAGAAATCCTACTCCTAATATCTCCCAGTAGAGAAATTGATTAGATTCCCGATGCATTCTAAGCTGTTTACTGAACTCTCTTCCTGATATATATTTTTGTAGTATATTACTCTGTCCCTCTCTTCATTTAAGTCAGGGGGTAGTGCTTTTTTTAAGAAATTGTCTTAGTTACAGAGAGGAAATCAGACTCTGAAATAATTTGGTCTAGAAGCAATTTTCCAGGTGTACTTCTAGAGCATAATTCATCCTAGACAGGTTAATATAGGTAAAATCAGATTGTGGATGAAAATCTGGATCTGGACACACTGCAGACTTTGAAATTACACAGGAAGTGTAATTGAGACTCAGCTGAGAATGATGAGAAGTTTGATACCAATCTTAACATAGCCCGTCAACTAAAAGCAGTGCATTTTTGTTTTGCTTTTTGATCAGTCATGTCATTCAATGGAAAAGGCTAAAGATAAGTTTTGAAAAGGGACTTGACCTCACAGTATAAATTTTCAGAATGTGATGCATTTCACTGGCAGCTACAGAAGAATCCTTAAAACTGGCAATGCATTTCCATTTCTCTCGAGTCATGCTCAGAGGTGGTCTCGATGGTGCTGCACTGCTTAGCTAATTGTCTTGGAGATCTCACAGTCTAATCCTCCACGTCTGCCTGAAGCAGGGTGAGGAATGCAGCTCTCACACGTGCTGGGCTCTCAGCAGCCTGTGGAGTGAAAACAGTCTCTTTGCACTGCTGAACTGAACATAGCTCCCCTCCATCCCTCAGTACTTTTTGTAGACTTGTTTTGTCTCTAGTCAAGTGTAGGACACTCGATTGTTTCATTGTTAAACCTAAAGGATTTGATAGACAGTGTCTCTGCAACTTCATCTGACCCAGAACTGCCATGCCAAGTTTGGCCACTACTAAACAGCAGTAAGGCTTGAAAGAATTGCCAGGCTGGTCTGAATTCGATTGCAAAACAACTTCAGTGCAAAAGCTTACATCTCAATTACAAATCTGCCTTTCTACCTCTTTGAGATGAGATAAAGTGTCTCCAAAGCTCTGTCTGAGGGACTAACTGCACTGTTAGAAGTCCTTAAATTGCCATGGGCAGATTAGTTGGCTTTATTAAATGGTGTATGCTCAGCAGATGCATTTATGCAGGCTTCAGGACAGAACTCAATTTTAACTAGCAAGATATCAGGTACCTTGGAGGAATAATCAGTGTCATATCTAGCTTCCTCTTCTCCTCACTACCCCAGAGCTGAAGATATCCCAGGTAGCTTGGATTTACTTAACCTTAATCTATGAATTATGAGATTATTTTAGGTTACCCACTTACGAAATATGTCACGCCACTGTTACATGACTGGAAGGTGGGAGTGCAAAGACATCCGTGGTGTCTTCCAGTATTCCAAGGTTATAAGTTCCTTGTGAATGTGGACTGGATGTAATGGTCTGTTTTCCCAGATTTTCTTATGTGGAATGGGATATGTAAATCCTCACTGGCATTTAGGTCACATGGTGTATGAAGAATTGTAAACTACAGGGTAAAATTTCATTATTCTCCATATAGGAAATGGCTGATTTAATAGGACTGAAAACTAAACTGAGTTTGTACAAAGCATTGAAAATTGCTTATATTTTTTGCCATCAGAGTCACCATATAGTGTTATTAGGATTACTTCTCCCCTTTATCTCTGTAGCTCAGTGGTGCACAATCTACATTTTTAGCAGATGTCATGCCTTGGAGCTTGATTGTCATTGCTTTTCAAGGATTTTGAACTGGGAACTTAGTTACTAAAACAAAATGGTTATTTTTTTACCACGTTAGTGGAAAATTAGCCCTATTTGTTGCTGAAAACATTTATAGAAGGCAGTATTCCCAAAATAAAAAAGACAACAATGCATGGATATAATGGTCATCAAACAAATGATTTAAGTTTATTTAATATACAAAACTAGAGTAAAAGTCAGTTCTAAATAAATTGTTTTATTTGAAGAATAGTTCAGTGACTTGTTCAGTCACAACATGGTGATGTTTTGGTGATACATTCAGTTGTTGTGCTACGGCACTTTTTTTTATATGCCACTTTTCTGCCTGAATTCTCTTGTAAGAGAATTGTAACTTCATGAGCAGACAAAATTTCTGCCAGTGAAATGGCAGCAAGAAAGAAAGAATTTTCTTTCCCTTGTTACTGATATTTGTTTGACTTATATTAAAAATGTTTTTTTTTTCTGACCCTGAACAGTAAAAGTAAACAGGGAAAGATGTTGAGGTCTTTTTTCATTCTCTAATTTGAACATAACTACATCCTCATTTATGAATTTTTAGTATACAGATAAAGACAATGAATTATGAGACCTAGGAATATGATGGGGGGAGGCGTCATAAGAGAAAAAATAGTTGGCTCTAGTTGGTTGGACATTAGTAAGACAAGGTAATACATATGGTCTAGGTATCTTGGGGGATAGAGTATGAATTTTATGCATAAGGAATTTTAATGCCTTATAATTCACATAAGGACATGAATTTCTGCATGTAGAATTTACTTCAGAAAAATAAAAACACATCCTTTAAAGTCTAAAAAAATAAAATGACACCTTTAAATTTTAAGACATAACATTAGCTAGAAAATGAAGAGCCAGGCATTCTAATATTCAATTAAAATATGCTACCTGCAAATATGATGAAAAATAAGATTTACCTCTTATTTAAAATTTTCAGGCATGGTTTTTGCATTTTATTTTATACCAGGAATATACTTTCCAGAAACAATGAGTCTAATTGGAGAAGAGCAAATGATCTAAATTCTAAAAAATTAAAACCACTGTCATTTGTGTAAGAAAATTAGGTCATAATGGATGTAGACTGGCAGAACAAGAAAATATTTTATGAAAAAAGTGAAGTTAGCTCTAGCAAAATTTTGAAATTCATATCAAGAGCTCTGACTGCACTTCTTAAATATTATATAATTTAACAAATTCACAGCTAGATTTTATGAACCCCTGCACACAATTTGCAATATATACAGAGTGCTGGACTCTTGATAGATAATATACAACAAATACCACAAGCAGTAGTATCTGATAAATATGTCAGGATCAAAATGCCTCTGGTGATAGTGAAGAGCAGCTCAGAAGGCTGACAACCAGGTATACGAATAACTGATTTTAAATCTTACTGAGGACACTGCCATGGTGTTTTCTTCCTGTCCCTGATATTAAAAAGAAAGAAAATCCTTGCAAGGGAATAGGAATTAAAAATTTTTTTATTAGAAAATTTTAGAGTAACTGGAGCCTGCGCAGTGAGGAACCACTGTAGACATGACATGGAACCAATTCTTGAACTTACAATGAGTCTAATTGGAGAGATAATCTCTGAGATTAAGAGATGGATAATCGAAATTATTCATGATGCAAATTTGAAAATATTCAGTGTGTCTTTACACAAATAAAGCCTAGATGAAGCATAAAAAAGTCAGGAAAGTCAGCAGACAATAGCCAAAATGAAATAATATTTGAGAATGACAGATAAAATAAGGAGCAAGAGGAGGACCAAATGAATACACAACTGGCTATAAATGAGAGCAAAAAGAAAAAGCTGCATAAACTGAGTAACTTGATTTGCGTGACAGTATCAATTTAACACACATTCCATAAGATTGGTAGATTAAAAATAATATGTTGGACATTGTGATTCCATTTGATTTTTACATATTACTGTAAAGAGCATATTACTGTAAAGAGGAAAGAAGTGATGTTGAATCACTTTTTTACACTGTGTCGTCTCTATGGACCAGTAGTCCATCACCTATGTCTGTTTCTTGCAGGATAGCATGTTCAGTGTAATCACTTCCACTTCATGAAAACATTAATCATTAAACTGGGAAGAGCAGGCCCTCAGTGTGTAGAAAGGAATTTAGTGACAAGAAAATTGTGGCAAAAAGTTGCTATGCACTAGCTAACACGCTGGCCCATGAACAAAATGAACTGAAAAAATTTAAAACAAAGGAACTTATTAGAAGCCATGATCAGCTGCTATTTTGCAGCTAGAACTAGTACACTGATACATAAACTTTAAATAATTATGAGGCACACAAAAAAATTGTCATGTAAGTATTTTAAAAAATGCATTCTTGAATGGAGAGCAATTAAAATATATGCCTGAAGGAATCTGGAATTTCTGTATTGTAGAAAATTCTATTATTTATAGTTTCACTCTGATCTGGCATTAAAATAGAACAATTTCTACTAATGAATTATTTGGGGGAAAATATCATTTATGTAACCATATGTTACATTTTTATGTAAATTAAAATATCATCACTGATTTGCGTATTCTACTTTTATTATTAATATCTGTTATAAATTTTGAAACAGCCTTTCAAAAGAAATAGAAAAGTATTATTTTATGATGTTTGGAACTCCTGATTTTATACTGGTCTTATTTTCTTAACAAAAATATGTCAAAATTGACAGTTTACTGCAAAGAGGTAATTATGTGAACATACAACTTTCTATCTTGGAAGAAAAATAATCTCTAATAAACTGCCTTCACTTCTCTCCCTGTGATTTATTGTGAATACATGGACGATTTTCATATCAGTCATGGTGATTTTATGCTTGTTTTCCTCAACAATTTTTTTTATTAGGTAGAAATCTGCTGTATTTTGGGAAAATAATCTTGACTGAATAGTAGAAGTGAAGATACTGCAAAACAAATCTGAGTTTGGTGTTTCCCCTGTCTTTGCCTAAAGAATGGAAAATAATTACTTGGAAAACCTATCTTTCTCCTTCTCACTCATAAACACACACACAGCGTAGACAAAGCAACTTCTTTGTTTTACAGCTGGAAAAGACACACAGCAGAACCAATGCATAGATGATTAAATAAGAGAAATATTCAAAATTCAATTAATTTGTATTTGAACTGCCTCAATGTTCAGAATTAATCTCTCACTTAAGTGAACGGTAAAATGCAACAATGTAAGAGTAGATTATTTCTTCCCATTTTATTGTTCTTGACGCAAACATGATGAACACATTGTGAAACCATTAAACTCAAAGCCAACTCCAGCACCTCTGTCCAAGAGAGAAAGGTATTTCATTGATGTTCATGCAGAACACAGTGCCATAACATACCATAACATGAATTGCCAGTCAGATTAAGGGTTGCATGGCTGGATTTCCAAGGCCACGCCTGCACTAGCGAGTGGGGTGACACAGCAGGAGCCAGCCTAGAGACTGAAAGAGCTGCTGTGGAGAACCACTCGTCCAGGTGCCTACCATTTTCTGGATTTTGCACTGGCTCTCTTCCTGGTCACCAGGACTGAAGGCCCACTTGCAGTTCAAACTCATTGTGCACACCCCGGGAAGAAGTTTTGGTTTAGCTCTGTCTGCTCCTGCACTCCTGGAATGCTCCACGATGCACAGCAAATTGCCATATGTGGGGAGAATCACATCAAAAGCACGAGCCTGATCCAGATTGAAAAATGAATGCTGTTCCTTATGGGAGTGCCACAATTGCAACGAGATTCTGTTTTACTGAGTGACCATGAAATCTTCTTACTGCTATCCTCCATCAAATCATCCTTTGGTTCAAGATTAGCTTTAAATTCGTTGTTAATAGGCACTGTTTGTAGTGAGGTAATTTCAAGTAGTCAAAAAAAAAAAAAAAAAAAAAACCCTTTTATAATTTTCTGACTGCCAAGCAGAAAAGATGGACACTGCTCTGAACGGTTAAAATTTATCACTAGTGTGGGTTGCAGCTTTTCTTGTTGAGTTTGATTCAGGTTTTCCTTATATGATGGATGTAAACATTTTTTCATTTGGTTTGGTTTGGTTTGGTTTGGTTTCAGAAAGGGACTTTCTTATGCATCCATCACTTCTTAAAAACACCTTTTTGGTTTGAAGCATGTCTTTTAAAATGGTGATTTCTTTAGTTTCTTAAAGGAGCATTTTTTTATCTCATGAAACAAAATTAAATTAGTTTGAAAAATATAAAAGCTAAAAAAATATAATTTTCTTTCTCTTTCGTCTGTTTCTCAAGAATGGTAACAAGCCAAAACCTGAAGAAGACTGTCAGAATCTTGAAGTTTATCTTTACCAGCTTTTGAACTGTGATTTCACAGAATTTAGGGCATTTATTTGGGTATTTCAGTTAAGATCCTTAATTTATAAAACAAACAAAGAAGGGATACAGTGTGAGTCAGGAGCAGAAGGAAATACCCCATCTGATTTTTTTCAAACAGTTTCATAATTTGTGAAAAAACCTGTTATGGCACCTCTGAGTTATAAGTACACTTATATTTAGGCTTCACTTAATCCCAGTCATTCTTAGCAGTCAAGCTCATATTTGTTTTCAGACACCTTAAGATCAACTTTAAATCTTATTTAAATGCACTTCTCTTTTTTTTTTTTTTTTTATTTTTTATTTTTTTTAATGTCTGACTTCTATCATCTCTTGTCAATGAGATGCTACTCCAGAGTTTCAGTTTCTTAATAGATCTGCATTTCAATTTGTGTAGGGTAGAGCTATAGCTTCAGGGTCTCTTACAGCTGTTTTAAATGACAGTCACTGGTTAAATTTCTGAGGTTTGGCAGCTTAACTTGTGTCATTGTAATAATTCTGTTTTAATGCAGTTTCATCTGTTTGTAGGTATGTGTGTGTGTGTTAGTGTGCATGTGTATGTACATGTTTGCATTAACTAATTATAAGACAAAGCTAATTATAAGGTTGAGCTTTAGAAACAGTGCTTACATTTGTCTGTTACATTATTTAAATTATCTGCTCTCAGAATTACCAGTGTCAAAGGAAGGTACACAGAAGATTGTCTCTCCTTACCTCCCTCCCACTACTATGTACTATGTTCCCTTATATAAGATACTTTCAAAATGAGTGATTTTTCACAGTGACTATATTAAATTTATGACTCTTATAATATAGCTTATTTCTATATTAGTTTTATTTAACGATTATTTTTGGTGCTTTCACCCTGTGTCCTGCTTTTTTGGACTCCTTTTTCTTTCCCCAAAGTAGGTAAGATCCTCTCTGCTCCCACACATGAGCCCTCTGTTTGGGACTCTGCTTTTGGCTACCAGCATTTTATTATAGCATGGTGATAAACCAGGTGTCACGGTCTCATTTTGTGTTCCTGGGGCTGAGCCACCTGCTTGGATTTCTGTCTCACGAGGACCTCCACAGTAAAATCACCTTTGTTTGTGACTTTTGACTTTGCCAACAATTCATGCCTAAGGCTTTTAGTGTGTCTGTAGAAAAATGACTCCTGAATATCTAAGTATGGAAAGGTAGGTGTGTAAGCAGTTAAAATACAGCTAGTGATAGAGACAGATAAACTTTTGATGAGTGCTTTGTAAGGAAACTATTCCTCTCTCATGCTGAGTTAAACTTTACACTTTCTGGTCATTTTTCTTTCAATAATTTCAAAAAATTCCTTTTAAATAACCCATGTTTCTACAATTAGAATAAAGTTCCAAGTAGGAGAAACCAAAGCAAATATTCATTACTTAGAAAACGTTGAAAGGAACTAGTCTTAAAATTTCAGAACCTTAAAAAACATTCCTTACCGACAGTTACATTCCTCAAAGTCAGCCATTCCTTGCAAAAGTCTCTGTTTTGGTTCATTTGCTTTTGTCAGCTTACACAATTCTGTAAAACAGTCCTGACGGTATCAGAAGTGGAATTGCTTTTCTTTATTTTTAATATTACATTTCACACCAAATTTTATAATAGTTCTGCAGTTTTATGGCTTCTCATAGTCTTTTTTTTTCTTTTTTTTACTTTGCAAGCAGTTCAATATACTGAAAAGTGAAGATGTTATATGCACTGCAGTGTTTCTGAAGTATGTGGTATTTACTATCCAAAGCCTTTAGAAATATTTGTGCAAAGAGTAAAGTCAATGATCCAAAAGCTCATTGAAATCAATGGGAGACTTTCCATTAAATTCAATGGGCTTTCATCCAAGCTGTTTGTAATTATAGGCTGACATTTTGAAAGCTGCCTAAGGGATCTGGAAGCCTAATACTCATTAAAATTAACTGGGCATCTAGCTTTACTAGAGTGCTTTGGAAGTCACTACTACAGTGTATATATAAAAGAGTGACCTGTTTATGATAGTCAGTTACATTACAACTCCATGAATCTATAAGCATGTGTCTTATCTTCCATATCAAAGAAAGGTTTTTCAAATTTGATTGCTTGATAAGGGCCATTTTCCTGCAAAAAATATTCTCTAATTTAAAAAGAGAGACGAATATACAAAAAAAAATCACAGGATTGAGCAAAACTGATTTATACAATTTCTTTTTTGTCCTCTTAACAATTTTTAGGGTTTTTTTTTAAGAAATTTTCTTAAATATCTGTAATTTGCTTGTAAAGTGAACTAGATCCCTATACTGAACCAACAATTGAGTCTAGAGATTATCTGATGAGTTATCATTTCTCTTTCTGCAGCAAGGAGTCTGTGACATCCTTGTTTATATCTGTATCTGCATCTTTATCTACATCTGTCTATATAATGTTTAAGCATCCCAAAAACATTCAGCCAGTAGCCCTCGATTTGAAAAAGTTGCTTGAACTGTGACTGACAAATCATAGAAATGCTCTAGCATTTCCCATGGATGCTGCATTATATTAAAACAATAGGTGTATATCTGGTGAGTTACTTGAATATACGTTGCTTATACACACTATTTACTTACCATCTGATCGAATTTTTTATCTATGTTGATTTGTTCTAAATGTCACTTGTTAGAGTAGCATGTAGTTTTATTATAATACTTTCAAGCTAACCTTTGATTTTAATCTGACCAGTAGTTTCATTCATGTGTTTATAGCAGAAAAAGGATGACTGCTAACTATAAGTATTTTTAAGGGATCAGAAACATTAAAAGTCTTTGGAAGCTAGATATACAAAATTTTAAAATTTGGAAACAAAAGGACAATATTGTCATTTGTAGGGGTTCTGAATTATGAGACAGATTAAAATAAATATAATACCTGTTTAGATAAAATATTTATGTGCACTTGATATGTAGCTCAATAGTAAGCTTAAATTTAAATTAGTTATGAATCGTAACATTATTTCCCAAACTGACCTATTATGGATTATGACTTTATAATGACCATATTGTTATTATGAAATCATCACACAGTCAACAGAAGTGCATAAAGAATAGTATTGCTAGCAACAAAACATACAAAATGATCAGATGCAAGCAGATCCATTATTTAAACTCATCTCAAGTACTATTAAATAGAAAACGTTTAAAAATTGTATTTGGCGTAAAGTTAAAGAGTGTGCATAAATAGCTGGTCAGGTTAAACTAGTCAGCTGGCTCCTGGAGCTGTGAAGTTTCTTCAGGTGCAATTACATTCCAGTTTCAAGCAAACAGCAGCCTCCTGCTTCACTCCTAGTGGGAGACTTTGCATACTGCCAAAAGAATGGTGATAAAATCGAATTCCAAGAGTATGACTATGCATTTTCTTATTAGCATCATGTTATGTTTCTTATAGGTCATTCATTGTTTTCTGCTTTTGAGTTAGCTACTGGCCTGCCTTCTCGGTTTAAGAATTGGTGTCAATTCAAATATAGATTAAAAGAAAAAGGGAAAGGGAAGCTATTTCTTACAGTACAAAAAGCCCAAAACAAGGCAGAATTTTCTTATCAGTAAAAAGCAGTACAAAAAGCAGAAAGCACTTATTTGAACTGGATTGGAATGAAATGCAATTGCTAATGTGTCTACTGAACTATTTTATGACATTTTCTGTAATCAGAATTACACTTCTGCTACCCTGCAATTAGTTTCTATAGGTGGAATTTTTTTCAGTGTTAATGGGGGTGGCTGATGTAAAATGTACATATTCATGGAGATACAACACCAAAACCCCTGTAGGTTTCAGCATTGATAATTATTTAAATCTCTGAATCTCTTTCTGAAATTCCTCTGGAAATACAACAAGCTATTTCTAAGCCTCCTGTACCTGAGACCATTTCTTCTTTAGGACTTGTGAAGCTTCTCATACTCATGCCTTTAGAGGAATTCATCAGCATTTATTTCATTTTTAAGCCAATATCACAGCTGAAAACACTAATATCAGTCTAAGGACTGATCATGCATTTCATGGTAGCTGCTCTGTGCTACGCTGTTGTCAGTGATCCGTCAGCTTCCTATTTATCTGCTTCTCAGTTCCTATCCTAATAATCATCTTCTCTACTTTAACTAATAATTTCCTATTAAGCATCAAATGTTTTCCCAGCTTCCAGGTAGATTATATCTAGATGAGAACTATTTCCCTTGTCTAGAAACGCAATTATCTCCCCAATGAAGGCTATCAGATTAGTCTGGCACAATTTGTCTTTGTCAAAGTGAAAAGCTCCATTTTATAACATTTTCCCTGTACCTCTGTGCCTTCATTCATTCCTGTTGTAAAATATAGCGCAGACAGAGCCACGGTTGTAAGGATAACCCTATTTTAGTGTCTTAAACATGCATAATATTTCATATTTTTTCTCTATTTTGGCATTTACTGGAACTTGATGGATTTTGCGCCTCTGCTAGAGAAGGTGCAACACTGTGCCAGTATTCTTGTCGTTCTGGGACAGCAGCAATCACTCTCAGTTTTTATATGTGAAGTAGTAAATGTATTTTTCTCCATATCAAAGGGTCATTTGTGTCACATATCACCCCTGTAACTTCACTGAAAATTGAACTTCAGCTTTCTTAATTCTTATCCCCCCTTCCCTAGACACTGTTTTCACTTCATCTGAATTCTCCTTTATTTATAGAGGCATCATTATGTTGAATTAAAAAAAAGAAAGAACCACAAAAACTAGCTCACTTTGACTTTAGAAAATTCTTCCTTATCCTAGAAGTATTAAGCTTTAAATGATAAATTTCTAATCAGCTCCATTTTAAATTCCTTTAGACTTTCCATTCTTCTTTGATTATTCCCAGTAATTTTTCATTTACTTATACATTCATTCATCTTTATTTTACTTTTTTCCCTATGGTTTCTACTACGTTTGTCATTTTGGGTTTTTTGTTGATTTACACTTTTTAAGTACCCAGGTTCCTTCTATAGTGAACTGTGAATGAAAAACAGTTCCCATTCTGCTTAGCTTGACTTAAGGGAAGATTATTTTATTGAGGTCTTCACTTTGAATCAGAAACTTTAAAGACTAGTTTGTGGTTTTCCTTCTGTTTAATTTAAAGTGAATTATCTCATGATTTTTCTTCTCAAGGTTATTTTCAACAGCTATGTTTTTATGCAACGTGCTTGTTAGTTACCAAAGTCTGCAATAACAAAATATGTTTCTTTCTGGTATATAAAGTTGTTGAGTCCAAGACAATATAAACCTTAATTTAATTTTAGCATTTGTTCTGCAGTATATATCTGGGAAGTCCAAATTACTCTTAGAGACAGAGTTTCTGGTAGTATTTCCAGATGTCTTTCTATATGCAAACATGAGCTTGTGATTCTATAGTGGACCCCATTCATTTTTTTACCCTTTCCCCTCCAATACATGAAATATTTTCCATCTTTTTAAAAGGTCAGTGTGACAATTCATATGCAATTCCTGCTTACATCTTTAAGGCTATCACATTCTAAAGTTATGGCATTGCTCTCACAGCCTTACTCTTCTATGTGACAAAACTGCCTGCTCTAGAGAGCTTATATGAGTCTTCTGTTTGCTTTTTCTCTGCATTTCCATTACCCTTTTTCTATCCAGGTTGATAGTCTACATCACTACGTTAAGTTCCTCATGTCTGCATTTCTTATCCTGGAATTTATATATTTCACTTTTTTTACAGAGATATCCATTAATTTATTTGTAAAAGATTTAAATGTAACTATTTTAAAACTGCTTTCATTTTTAGTGCTATATTCTAGTATCTTCCACTATTATCTTCATCTGCTACTGGATTAGTTAGAAAGTACTTCTGCAAAGCAGACCACAGTCTCAAATCAGGCAAGGGGAAACTGGTGAACACATAGCTCGTGAGCATGTGTAAAAAGTTAGCAGAGGGTTACTCTGTTCTCCAAGGTGGCCTTGATTGAACTAATCAAACCAATCTTTCCATCCCCTCCCTGCCCCTCCCGTCTTTGCTTCAACCACTCTTGCTTCAGTTTCTGCTGTAAATGGGGGGGATCCAGGCCACAGCAAGCATCTGCACTGTACAGTCTTGTTTTGGTCCCCAATGAGGTATGCTTCCTGCAAGAAAACCAGCATGTTATTATGTAATCACCTTTTTTCTTAGTGTATGCTCATAAGGGTTGCACAATTAAGATTGCTCAAGCAACTTTTACTCAAGTATTACCAAATTTGGGGTTCTAGCATAACTAACTGCAATATGCCACCAGAAAATTGTCTTACACATTTATTAAGAATACTGATATCTATGAATGGAAATACTGAATCATTTTACAGACTGCCAATACCTTCAGCTAATATAGTAATGGAGCAGTTCAGGAATGCTGGGTCCTTTCTAAGTACCAATGAGACAGTATATCTTTATTGTCACAGATTGTCCTGCCAATTCTTCAAAGACTTTGCTTGCTGACCTTATCACCTTGCAAAGATTTAGGTTCTCACCTGAGCCCCATTTTCTACATCACAGCAAGTACAATCTTTATTCCTTAAATTCCTGACACATTCCCCAATAGCAATCCTACCTTTTATCCTCTTTTTAATGACAGAGTCCCAGTCTCCTAGTGCCTAATCCCTCTGACATTGTTTCTCACTGCAGCTATTCCCTGCAGCTCCTCCTTTGCCACTTCATGGCTGAAGTAGGTGTTAATGCTACTGAACTCAGCGGACCCTGTTCACTTTATCTTCTTGTGCCTCTGGCTTTAAAATATCACAGAGCTGCATATATAAGAAAAATGTTACATAGCCGTAAGTTGAACCCCCCAATTCCTTGCCTAATATTCTTTGCTTAAGACAAGAAATCTTTGCTGAGCCTGAATATTTTTTCCAAGCCTTATAATTTACAGTGGCAATGAAAGCCAAATTTCAGTTTTCATCCCACATTGTTATCCCCAGCTGCCAAATATCAGTCTGCAGCTTCAAATTATATTAACTATTTAAATAAGTTCTTTCCTTATCATCTTCCACCCTCCCCCCTCCTTTTTGATTTTCTGTCATGACTGAAACAACATATCATTTGCCTCATTCTCAGAAATGAGTAGATTGTTTTGGCAAAAAAGGCGTTCTAACACGTATTTTAACAACCTCAGAGAAGACACTAAGGAATATTTAAGCCCAAATATCTACCAATTGGCAAATTGAAAAGTTCTAAAATCAGCATTTTATAATGGAAAGTGTCAGGGAACATAAATGAACATAGCTACCAGCCCATTTTTGGCCTTCATTGTCTTTTTCAGCACTAGATAAAAAGCCCAAAGTCCCTGGTAGAAGCAGCCAGCTCAGAGGCTTTAGCTCCCACAGGTGACCTGCTGCTGGCCCAGCTGTTTTTGCTGTGTTTTGCGACCTGATTTGTGGGAATCCGGCAGAGGTTCATGCAGAATATTATCACTTCAAGCTGTTCTACCTTGGGGTAGCATCAAACCAAGCTCCAGCCAACAGGTCTACAACCAGAATCTTTCAAACAGTGTTTGCTTACACCTTTTTTATTACCCCTTTGCCTTGTTCATAAAAAAGCAATTTATTCTTATCTTAGGTATATACATAATACGACTCAGGAACTGTTATTCAGATGTCCTCTTTGCATTTAAAACTTCAGTCTCACTCTGCACAAATTTACCTTTGAAAGATGAGGAGAAGGTTGTTTTTTCCTTAAGAAAATTTAATAAATTAGCAGATTACCACTAATTAACAAATTATATAACAACACTTTCACACCAGTTTTCCACGTTTAAAAAAATAATCTTTGCTAACTTTGGAAAAGGTTTGGTAGATAATTTAGCAAGTTGGATCCAACCCTAAGTGATAGATATTTTCAACTGGACTGATTAAATAGGTGAACTGTGTGGAAAATTACTGTTGAGACTAAGTCAACTGGAACTGTTAGCTAGGGAGTCATACTACAAGAATAGTTTAACTAAACAGCAGAGCCATAAACAAAACAAAGCCTCTGCATCAGTAAGAGAATATAAAAAATAGGGACTAATCACAATACATAGATATGTTTGTCCTCCCATTAGTGAATGTAGGGCTTAAAATATAATATATAAAATTTATTGCCAAAGGGTTTAAAAGTAAGGTTAGGGAGTACAAATGATTGTTCCTATAGTCTGTGGACCCTGGAATAGTTCTTATGGCAAATGGCACAGTATGAACATAGAATTCTCCCCTNAAAAAAAAAAAAAATTAATTCCCTGTAGTAGGCAATTAAATATCACATAATATACATACACATATATATTATTTGCATTTGGTCTATTCGGAACACCTTCCATTTAAATTTTGGAGGAATACAAAACAGAAATAACAGCCCTCAAGTACCTTTAGGGTGGGAATCTAGATGGAAAAAAGTATGAATACTTTATCCCAATATGTGACATTTTATTTCATCCAAAATTGTTACAGCTGAAAGAAATAAAAATACTGTGTTTTGTACTGGTTTTTAGAGCTGATGTAATGTATGCAGGTAAAACTTTACTAACCACACATTTTATAAAAGTGATTATCAGTTGATTAAAACTGCATATTAGAGACCATAACTTTAAATTTGTATTCACATAGTGCAAAATGGTGTAGATTAAAAAGGAGTCATGAGAAGTTATATTACCCACTGAATATTGCACTCACGTCACCGCATATTACAAAGTAATTGGAACAGATATAGATGTGGTGTCCTTCCTCACTGGGACAAATTGGTGGTGGTCTGAGACAGGGGAAATGCAACAGTGTCCAAACACTTCTCTCAGAGTAAGTTGATTCTTGACGATAAGGAGGAGGCTCACTGTAAATATGGGAACTGTGACTCACTGGCTGCTTTGCCTTGAAAGGAACAACAAAAGCTTTCCCACACTCTTGTGTTTACCCTAATCCTGTAAATTCATGTCTTAACTTGTATCACTTGCTCATATGAAGTTCCTATCAATGTCAGTGGGAATTTTAAATATGTGGGGAATAGCTTACATCTTTAACTACATCAAGTTTTCTGATTAGATGTTCCAAACCTCCCTTTCCACTGTTCCCAGATATGAACAGCAAAATTTCCTTAGTTCTCTTAGTTTTCTTGTGATGAGGAGTTGTTACCCTTTATATTGCCTACATGGTCTGTGTTCCTTTTCCCTGATCCCATCTACCAGCTGTATGTTTTACCTAAGGCAGAACAGACAGCATAGTTCAGGGCTGTATGTTGTCAGGCTTCTCCTGTAGCAGTATGCCACTTTCACCATTTTATTTGGTAAACATATTGGACCTTTCATCTCTTCTCCCTTAAATGTGAAATGTGTTCAAATAGCGTTTTCTTCCCATTGTCACTTCAGCAGAAAAGTAAAATATAATAAATGAACTATCACTTCCTCATTTTCTGAAATAAATTACTGCTGCAAGAAAGTGTTTCATGTTATATTTAATTAGACCAAAATAAGATGAAAACATGTTGTCTTTTCTTTCCTTAGACAGTGACTCAAAGAGCTTTCCAGAAAGTAGTGGTGGTGACAGCGGTGATAGAAACTGTGCTGAGTAGCAGTGCACAGAGAACTGTAGTTAATTTGTGAAAGAAAATTCTGAACTAAAATTAGGTTCCCTTGATTAAAAACAAGCACTAAGAAGTGAAACAACTGCTGCATTATTCACATGCCTTTTGACAATCACAGTCATGGGACTCAATACCCCTCAGGAAATATTTAGTCTCAGGGCTGAAGATGAATCCTCTTCTTTGTAGGATTTATAATATAGATGGTACAATAATATAATAATAATTTTGATGAATAGGAATTTAAAGGTATTCTGCCTACTATTTTATGGAATAACAATGAATCTGAGCAAGTGGCAGACTGAAGCAGGTAGGCTAAATTTTCAGAAGCACCAACTCTGCATGCCTTCAGACCTTTGAATGCCTCTTGCAACATTGCATCCCTCATATCTCCACCTAGAAAAACGTCTTTCTGCATGAAGGATCCTTGCTCCCTAGCAGAGGAACCTCTGTTATCTTCTCTGGGTAGCAGCAAGGGGCAGGGTGCTTCTGCCAAATGTTGTGTCAAACACCTGCCTTGCTGTGTGGCAATTGCTCCATTTGCCCTGGGCAAAACTTTCCTCTCAGATGGTGGAAGGGCAAGATTTTGTAAAGGGAAGTCGGGAGAGGAATGAGGGAGTTTCATCATGGCTGAGCATGATGTGCATTCTATTACAAGTAAATGGAATTATTTTATGTGAAGTGGGGTTGCTTGATTTTGGATGGATAGTTCACAGACCCCTTAGATGTTCTTGTAACTCTGTGCATTTACAGTTTAGAAGAGTTGAGAATTAAATGAACTGCTAGTTTTGGCACAATGATAGAATATATGCATACGCAGAGCAATCTCATCATCAACAACTCCTTAAAAAGCAATTTTTTTTTAAGATATTGAAGAACCTTATACGGCATTTTTCCTGTGTTTTTTAAACTGAGGTGTAAAATGAAGAATCTGCTCTGATATAAAATTTTTTTTTCCATTCAAGGCACGTTTTGTATTTGACCCATCCTAAAAAATATGAGAAGTGGGGCATCAATGGCAAGTAGCTCATGAAGGCCAGTTTTATAGCCTGGAGAACTTGAACCAGAGTGCACATCGGACAAACTAAAAAGTTACATGGAAAAAGTTTAATGATGTTTGGCACTGAGAAGATTTGGTTATACCTTTCTCTTTTTTCTAGATTCACATATTTTCTATTGGTTGTATTGCAAGTGTATATGCATGATTGAACATAAACATTATGTAGTCTTAGCTATTATTTCAATATTTTGAGTGAATTCTGCTGCTGGACTCTCTGTTCAGGCTCATCTGAATTACACCTATTTGATTTGTTCTGCACAGCAGCAGATGTATTTTTAAGTAATTTATAAATGTTTCTAACTAAGTATTAGTAGTTTATAAGTCCATGGTAAGTGGGTCTTCCTTCCCTTACTACATCCTTGCTTTTTCTGCTCTCTGAGAAGAAGGTTGATTAGATCCCACGGGTGAATGCTTTTGGAGAGTTTGTTGTAAATCCATGTGGTGCCAGATATTGAAAATAATTGGCAGTTTTGTTTGTTAATAGTGTACTTATAAAACAACCAAAACAAACAGTTTCAGAAGGCTGAACAGGAATCTCCTATCTCTGTATTCCATTCCACTTTTTTCAGTCTCCCTATAAATATGTGAATGACACAATATTACCTATTAGTCTGTTGAAGTGGAGAGTCTTAACTTCCAGATTAGCCAGTCTCAGTGTTTTATTATCTCTGGTATTGCACTGTAGAAGGCTGAAGCGTGAAAGATCTTTTAACCACATCAAGCACTCTGCAGGTGTGCAAGAAAAGAATATCCTTCCTGGAGCTCTCCTTTTGGGCTGGAGATGCGGTGCCATGATGAGAGCTGAGTGTGGGTGAGGAGGAGGAGCCTTGCTGCTGCACAACAGAAGTGAAAATGCTCTACACAAGAGAAAAATCAGGCAGGAACTCCTGTGAAAAGAAAGACCCAAAGGGACTCATATTAGTTCTCAGAGTCAGTCAAAATTTTTACTTCTCTCCTTTTTAATGGTTTGTTTCAACTATAGCTGGTGTAAGAATTTTGAATAGATGTTTTTGGTAACTGTTCAAACAGATACAAGAAACAAATCAAAATCTAGATTCTACCAGGCCTAAATATCTGAGCATATCACAAAGCTTAAAGTCATGCAGAATACCATAGTGTATATGTTAATATATACACTATATAAAATTATATATATATATAAAATATATATATATTACATAAATTATATATAAAACTGTTAATATTTTATTTTATTTTTTGTTTGGCAGCTTGTTCTAGGCTAAGAAAAGGTGAATTGTATTAAAAGACCAACAATTACTTAAAATCTGATGGGAAGAGTAAATGTCATGTAGAGCATTAATAAAGTTTAGGGACAAATGAGACAAAAAATAATTTAAAAAATCATGTTTAATTGATTGTTCATTTGTTATGCATGAAGTGTATTCAGTGACAGTAATGAAATTTTTACTATCTCAGATGGACAGCACTAGCAGAAGAATTAATGAAATTACACACAGCTTCAGCAAAATGCTAATAGTTATAGCTTGATATTTTAGTTTATATGTGACCTAATTGATTTTAAAAATAAGAAATAAGAAAACAAGCCCTGTATAATGTGTTATGCTCTAGCGAAATGTGTACATAAAGTATTACCTTAGCTGCCTGGTATGTGCAGTTCAGCCAAATTCTTCATTAATTACCCTCGTAGTTCACAGGAAACCAACATCATTATTGTAACAACTAGAGAGATTGTAGGATTTTTTCCACTAGCTCTTACAGTGATGAATACTGTCTGCGGTGTTAGACTGACTTCATGATTCCAATATAAGAATAGTACATTAAAGAGTTAAAAATGCAATCATTGCAAAATTAAAAATAAATTAATTACAGCTAGTGCACTGCCAAAATATTATGTATGTATATTAAGGCCTTTATATAAGCACTTTTATAATCACTGTCACAAAATTTCTAAATTATAGCATAAGTCTGAACATAAGTCTGAATTTGGAGAATTTCTTAGAAACATCTCTTAGACATACACATATTGAAGCAAAAGGTTTATGCTTACTAGAGAAAATGAATTAAAATTCTGAAATAAAGATCCATAAAGTGAGTTTATCACTGAGACTCTAATCATCTCTCTTATCAAGGTTGTGCAAAGCTTAATAATGAAATCAGAATCTGATTATGTTTGCTGGGACTTGTGATCCTTCAGACTTTGCCAGGCTTTCCTTCAGTATGATCAAGGATGAAAATTATATGAGCCTTTTAACATTACTCCCCAGCCTCCCTCTTTTTGCTTTCTTCCAAAGCCTTTTCTTTGTCCCCCAACCCCTTTATCACAAAAAGAAGGGAAAAATCAGCAGCTCAGTCCAACAGTTGTAGGTGTTTTCGAATGGGGGTTTTGGACAGGTCTCTAAGACCATTTCACTGGGCATTTTTTAGCTCTCATTAAGGACCTTGCAGCTGACATTCCTTCCATGCCTTGCAGGGCTCAAGCTGTGCTTAGGATGAAACAATTCTCAGCCCTGCACTCAGCATTTGAGTGGCAGTCCAATCCAGCTCACAGAGTCCTCGGATTCCATCATTTTGCTTACTTGGGCAGGTTTTAATCCAAACTGTTCACTTATTTGTGTGCAAAATAAGGATCTATTAGGTGAATTCAAGCGCAGGGAACATAGACATGAAAGCCAGAAAAAGCCCAGTTGTTTTACTGTAAGTTATGTTTGGGCACAGTAATTATATGAGCATAACTTAACCTTTTAACTCAATTTTTATAGTTCTGAATTCAGAAAAGTGAATTATAGTTAAAGTTCTTCTTCAGTGCAGTGCATAACACTGTAACAACTTGTAGGAACGGTTAAATCCATATTTAAATGATTTATTGGTTTTAAAAATGGATGACAGATGTGGAAATGAGAGATATGTTTATCATGATGAATTCTTGTGTTGGAACCAAGTTAGCTTTCATCAGCTACTTTGTACCATTTTATTACACCATTGATCTGAAATCTGATTTTTGCACCTTGACATCAAATGGGGCTCAAAATATGTTTTCAATATTGCTTATCTATAAATTCCATCACACTGGCCTTATTTTGATTGTGGTAAGACCATCTTGGAGTTGCAATTAATATAAAATCATGCTGTTTCCTCATTTTATTTCTATTTCCTCCAGCAATCTGGAGCAATTATAGATGGTCACTTCAGGATGTTTTCTGTGTTCTGTACTGTAAGCAATGTTTTCCAATGACTCAGACTGAAGTTTGTTTTACAGTATTTTACTTGGAACAATAGATTCTCTTTTTATTACTTTTTTTTTTTTCCTCTGGAAAAACTAAAACAGCAAAGAATTTGGTCTGTTTCATGTTCCTATTGGGTAGGCAAAATCATCCATTAGGTTCAAGATCATGTACTTTACTTTTCATGGTGATCTAAGACAAATGAGAGATTCTTTTCCAGAACACATAGATTTGTACTCAGAATATTAAAAAAAAAAACCATGCCAGGCAAATGAGAAAATCCGAGAGTTTACCTAAAGAACTTTGGAGAAACTTAGCTGAATAAGGCTGACACTAGCTGGCTTTCAGACTGTCAGCTCCTATTCACTCTGTCTTGGCTCAGCCACTTGAACACAACCGTGTGCAGACATCTTGCTTGCCAGCTAGTCCCGTGTTTTGAATTTAGTACTCTGAACTTGATAGAACATTTCATGGCAGAAAAATTGATAGGCCATAGCATGAATCCTCTGGCTGTGATTCAGCTTTTGTGTCTCAGTTTCCTCTGACATAAACTGGGGGTACTGATGTTTATAAAGCTTAGGTAGGTGTATTAAGAAGAGTTTGTGTATTCACTACCCTTAGTAGTATCAGAGTTATTAATAATAGAAACAATAATAGAATATTAAGAGCTCATGGAGCTCAACATGCCTTTGGTTTATTCTATTGAGATGCAAACTGTCTTATATTGAGAAGCAGCTAGCACATTTAAAATAAAGATTTATGGTCTGATCCACTATCAGTAAGGTCTAATACCACCTAATAAAAAATCGCCTTTGTTGGGCAAAGATACGACATCTCACAGCCTTCCAGCTCACTTTCACAAACTCTTTCCTGGTAAGCTCAACTTCTCTGATATTGACAAAGAAGAGGGTCCATCTTTCCTGTCTAATGAATTCCAGTTTCACTTATGGGGCATCCCTACTCACATTGAGTTAACTGTGTCCATTTTGCTGCCAAATGCACTGTGTGATTTGGTGTTTTCTAACTACAGTGGGCCTTAAACTTGTCTCCAGTAACCAAATTTGAATTCCATTATCCCAGAAGTCAAGAAAAAATTATGTGTTCATGGACTGACAAGAATTAATTTTATGAAAGCAAGTGATCTGAGATGGAGAATGAAGCTAAGATGGGAGAGTGCCTCTAGACAGACTCAGAAAAGTCGGATAGTTTGGGGATCCTAGGAGAAGAACTGGGAGAACTCAATGAGACCTTGTAGCTTGATGAGGGGGAAAGAAGTGCTGCAGGCTTGAAAACTGAGAGAGAGACAGTGGGAGGTCTGTATTTTGAGGGAAAGAAGGTACACCTTACATCCCCCTTGCTAAACTGGCCTGATCTCTATGTGTAGACCCCCTTTCCTGAAGGTCTTCCTAACACTATGCAGCTGGATATCATGTGGGGGATCAGATTTTTATTGGAAAAGATGAGAGGAATAGCAGTAATTTCTAGTGCAAAAATTAAACAAGGCTCTCAAGAAACCCTTTGCCTGCATATCCCTTCTATGTCCTCACTACCTATGTCTGTCTGTTTTCAAATTACCTAGTCTATACAACTTCTTGCACCACAAAAATACGAGAGTGGGAGTACAGGATAGCTCCCCCATGGGATGTTGTTCCAAGCAAACACCTATTTTTGCCAAGTCGAAGGGCAGCATCATTGCCAGGTGCTGAAGTTGCAGCCCTGTTCTAGAAATGTTGAAAAGTTTGCACAAGAAATTACAAATGCAGTCAAGGGCTCAAGCAATTACACTCTTCAAAGTGTTTCTCCTAGCTCAGTGAACAAGTTGAGATTTTTAAGGAAAAGGTCAGTCTGGTGGCTCCCTGTTTTCATTATTTAAATCAGTTGGTTTTCTCTGAGTAATTCAAAACAATGTCTAAGGACTGCAGGAAAAAATTCTTAGGAGCAACAGCAAAAATTATAGAAAGCTTTTTTAAAATATAGTTTAAATGTAACCTACTCCCTTCTAATGGTACTAAAATGTATATAAAGATAGTTATTTTAAAATTGTTGTGCTGCACAAATACACTTATCTTCAGTTTTGACCTTCTGTGCCTCAGGTGTGCCCTACCTTCAAGGGTTCAAAAGTAGTTCCAGGAAAAGTAAAATTAGAGAAATAACTTTGGACCAGTCTCATTTCCTATCATTTGATTAAAGTCACAGAAGTACTTGCTAAGCAACGTTTGATTCATGTCAGTAATTTCCACCAGGCTTAGTTTCTCCATTGCTGGTGTTTTGCTTTCTTAGTCACTGTTAAATTGCCAATTAATTTTTTTCTTCTGTGACTTGTGTGCTCAAACTAGTTTTTCTCAATATCAGGACAGGTAAATATACTTTGGACCGGTATAATGTTCCCTTGTTCTTTGGGACTCTACTTCTAGTTTGCATGAGAAACCAGGTTTGGGTGGAACTTTTGCCCCACTATAGATAGTTGGTATGAGCAAGTCACAGTAAAAATCTGTGTAAAGGCAAGAGTTTTCCCCAGGTCTTATTGTAGAAAGATAATATTCCATCCTATAAAAAAAAAAGTAATATCTAGAAAATAGTTTATTTTTCCTTTAATGTAGCAGGTAGATTTGTCTCACCACTGGAAATACTGCAGTACATTTTCCCCAGCACTTTATTCCTACAACGGGATAATTAATTTCCCTGATGGTTTAGTGGCTAGTTCATCTCTAAGGTAACTGGTGAATAGCTGGGGATTTTTATGTTTCTGGAAAGAACAACAACAGCATACAAAGTTTTCTTTCTTGCTATTCTTCATTGTTTGCATAACATGTACTTCCTCGGGTGGACAACCGTGTTTTGTAATTCAAGGTCTCTGGAAAGCAGCAAGGGAATTATTCATGGAGGAAAGGATTTGTTGTATGTGAGCTCATCTTATGAGTACATAAAAGATTTTCTAAAATCTGTGACATTTGGAAAACAGTAAACGTTAAAGAGCTTTGGTTTACAGACCTTTTTGAAACTTTTATGCTTAGCTGACATCCCCTCTCTGCAATTATTAAAAAGAAGACCTGAGTTTTAATTATTTAAACTGAGAAGACTATCAAAATAACAATTCCTGCCATAAAAACCCCTGTGTGAATATCTGTTGATACAGTCTCAAAAATTCCACCCTATGATTTTCCTTAAGGTTAGATGTCGATTTGTGATTAATTCTTAAATTAGCACACTTAAATTATTTTATACACCTGGAACTAAAACACGAATCTACTTCATATTCTACTTCATTAAACATTTCTTATTTCGAGGAGCCATGGGTTTTGCTTTTAGCTTTGACACAGTTTACGTAACTCTTAATCCCACATGGTGCTATCTTATTTTAACAGTGACCTTACTGAAATCCATGGTCGATTTGTAAATTAAGGCTATAGGTATATATATACATAGGACTGTAAATGCCTCATTTCTTTCCTTCCTTTCAGTACTGTAGAATTGGGTGGTGAGTAGCATCAATCCTGTATTGACAGCTGGAAGAGAAAGTCAGGCTGATACAAATTTCTGAACCTGTCTTGTCATTTATGATGGCTGATGAGCCATATCTGCTACCCATTGCCCCCAGATGCTATTTTCTGATTCTTTTCCTCATTCAAAGAAGCTTGCACACTATTTTCTCATTGAGAACAAGATGCGTGCAAACCCACAGGAGTTTTCCATTATATGCATGCCAGTTTCTTAATGAAAGGGAACTAGTTATTCTGTCCCTTAAGTATTCATCTTTTCTCTTGTTTATCAAAGTTGTTTTCTGCCTTAGGGTTAAAAGTCTCAGCTTCTGTACCATAAAATCAAGCTGTGTTCTTCAGAGAGAGAAAGTGTTGGAGAAAAGTTGAGTTCTGCCCTGAAACAATTTTCTTGTGATAGGGAAGGAAAAGTTTTGAAGCAAAAGTTGTGTTCTCATTGTCCTCTCTACCTGCTGCTTGTGTAGTTCGTATGGGTCTTTTCCTGATGATACTTACCATGAAAATACCCATGCCCCAGGTAGCATACTTGCATTCATACTTTAGATTTCTCAGAGCCCTCATTGAAGGTCATAAATCTGTTTTCTGTAAAAAAAAATATCTAGTAAATAAAATTCCTTCTGCTTGCTTCAGGACAGCATATATTGGCAAAAGATTAGTGGTTTTATAACAGTGCTTAAAGAGCATAATATTCTAACTCAACTTAAAACACTGCTAGTTTTAGATCATTCTATAAGGACGTTTATAGAAATGACAGTAGTAAGTTGGGGACAGAATGTGATGGAAGTGAGAAAAAGAAGACTGGTTTGTTTTTACCTATGAACGCTTCTGGGTTTTAAGCAATCTGCTATTTACATCAAAAGATACAGATCAGTCTTTACTCATCTCAAAATATAGCCTGAAATCTTCTGCTTGAATAAAAAGAGTCTCAAAGAACTAACTTAATTAAACTTAATTCTTTTACATCAAAAGAAAAAAAAAAAAAACTAGGAAAAAGTATTACAAATGCTACCAGTCCCTGCCCTTACGTCTCCTTAAAAAACTCTTTTGGTAAAAATCTAGCTACTTTTTACAATTTTAACTGGTATTTAGAGGAGCAGAGTTCTCATATCTACTAAATCCACATATAGTAAATATATTGTATAGAGAAAACGTTTGCAGAGAAAAGTCTTTTTTTTTTTTTTTTATGAGGTTGCAAAAAAGACTATTAGAAATTGTGTAAAAATAATTTCACAGCTATAAAAATCTAACTGACAGTGCCTTTAATAGTGACTAGCCATTTAAAAATAGTATTTTCAAGTGGAATGGTGGTAGACATTCCGTAAGTGCTAATGGTGGCAAAAAGATATATAGATTCCCTGCTACACACATGCACATTCAGGAAAAGTCAGACTCTGATTCCTTGATTTCATTACAGAAGTGGGGTTTTTTTTTTGATAAAGGGGAAAATGATGCCATTGTGCTAAAAAATAGTTTTAATATCTGAATGAAAATAAAGCTTTAATAGATGCTGCTGCTGATCCATGGCTGAAACAGAATGCATCCTGCATGTGGGAGAAATTCAGACACATGAAACATTAATGATGATTCTAAGATGACTATACCTTTTCAAACAATGCTTAATTTGTGGTTGTGCTGTCAAAACCTTTCTATTTCCCACATAATTGTCTGCTTCTAAATTAAAATAAATATGCTCTATTTAAAATGCATGAAACCTGAGGATAACTGTCTACAAATTTACTCCAGATGCATACTAACTGCTAGAATAAACATTTCAGAATACGGTTTTACATAATACTCTTATCTGTTTCATTTGGCTGTCCTCATAAACTCACTGCTCTCCAAGCATAAACAGGTTGTTAAGTACATTTAAGGATTTTAGAATGAACACCAGAGCTGTCGTTATCATTAAAATGAAGTGCTGATATTGGAGTCAGGCCACACGGAACTGTTTACCCAGCACTAAACTAGAATTTCAATTTTTTCCTTCTCTTAGACACTGTAGCATGGGTGGTTCTGATATATCAGCTTGAAACCCATGGTTTGAAGATTGACTACTAGATGCATATAAAACAACCTGAACATTCAACAGTCCATTTCTGTATAAGATGGCATTACAAAGTTGAACTGGTTGATATGAATTCTCTGCGTTGAGGATTTATTTTGCTTCTAGCTGGGTACTAAATGCTAGCTCTAGTGCAGGGTAGCATGGATACTCCTGTCTTGTCAATAATATTCTGTTTACTCCATGCAAAATATCCTGTATTTTCTTTGAATGTTCCCGATCACAAGACTGAGATAACCTCTGAACCTTTTGATGGCACAAAGGAGTAATGAGGCAGAGCAGAGAGCAAGGAATAGGAAACAGTGAGTGGATTGTTAGTGTTGATCATATTTTTCTTTCAAAAAAGGAAGCTTCTGCTTCATTTCACAAATAATATCCAAAGTTTTCATGTTGACTCTTGAATATTCTACCTAATGAAGCTTAGTCAAATATTTTCTACAAATGATAAGTTTGACTGAAGAAACACAGAAAAGAGTGACATGAGACATGATTTAGAGATCATTTACTAGTCTAAAAATATCACACATTCACACATGTGAACATATGTATCTAGATTTATGAGTGATGGTACTTCACCCTTTCTATTCCACTTTCTAAACAGAATTCTTTGTAAATCAGAGATTTTTCAGGTCAGATGATTCATATTTTTAAGGATACAATTAGTGTAAATAATATATAATTATATAAATAAATATTATAATAAGAAATAGAACACATATGCAAAAAATACAAAACTGCAGATCATCAGGAAAAGAAAAAGCACATCAGTAACACTAACTGTGCCATGAGTTAAGTTTGCTGTCTCAAGGCTTGGGACTCACCTACATAATATTCTTCAGGGTGAGAAAAAAGTCCTGACTGTTTTTCAGTATTTCATCATCATTATATCTTGTATTTCCTACTGCTACTGGGCTAGGTCCTCCAGAGTTGTTCTTTGATGGATGTTTTCCATTTTTCTACTTCTTCAAGGGTCAACCCCTTTTTTTTTTTTTTAACAATAGACCATAAAATAACATGATGCATGTTGTAGCAGTGCAGATATGAAACTGCAGCTCTTCTAAAGGAAAAAAAAAAAAAAAAAGGACGGAAAAAATGAGGAAAATAAAGAAGAAAAGAAAAGTAAATAAATTAAAACAAAGAAATCCCAGAAAGAATTAACACAGCGTAACTGAAAGATTCAGCAGAAGTCAGTAGGGGTGATAATCTTAGGAGAGAGCTGCAGGGTACAGGGAGATGTTGTCTTTTGCCAGTTTATGGTGTACTGTGGAGTTGAATGTGTCAACAGAAGAGAATAAGAAGGCACAAGGGAAAGGAAAGCCAGAATGGAAGAAGGAAGGAAGGAAAATCACAAAACGGGTCACAAATAGGATGGTATCACTGGAGGTCCTCTAACTCCACCTCAGTGCTCAAGCAGAGTCCCCCCAAGTACATTACTCAGGATTGTGTCCAAACGACTTTTGAATAATTCTGGAAAAAGAGATTCCACAACCTCTCCAGGCAATCTGTTTCCATGCTCAGTCATCCTCTCAGTAAAGAAGTTCTTCTTCATGTTCAGGTATTCCAGGTTATGTCTGTTGTCTCTTGTCCTATTGTTTGTCACCATCACCAAGAGTCTGGCTCCATCCTCTTGGCACCCTCCCTTTAAATACTTAGGGGAATTGATAAGATCCCTCCTCAGCCTTCTCAAGGCTAAACAGACCCAGCTCCCTCAGCCTTTCCTTATAAGAGGGATACCCCAGTCCCTTCATCATTTTCATAGTCTTCCTCTGGACAATCTTCAGGAGCTCCATATATCTCTTATCCTGAGGAGCCCAGGACTGGACACAGCACTCCAGATGTGGCCTCACCAGGGCTGAGTGGAGGGGCAGGATCACCTGCCTCAAACTGCTGGCAATGCTCTTCCTAATGAACCCCAGGATCCCTTTGGCCTTTTTGGCCACAAGGACACTCTGCTGGCTCATGGGCAGCTTGGTGTCCACCAGGACCACCAGGTCCTTCTCCTCAGAGCTGTTTCCCAGCAGGTCAGCCCCCAGCCTGTGCTGGTGCAGGGGGCTATTCCTCCCCAGGCTCAGGACCCTGCACTTGCCTTTGTTGAATTTCAGATGGTTCTTTGCCCATCTCTCCAGCCTGCTGAGGCCCTTCTGAAGGGCTGCACAGCTCTCTGGGGCATTGGCCACTCCTCACAGCTCTGTGGTGTCAGTGAACATGCTGAGGAGGCATCTGCCCCTTCATCCAAGCCATTGAGGAATAAGTGAAACAGTGCTGCACCCAGTATCAACCACTAAAAATGGAAAAAGGAAAAATAGAAAGGAAAAAGGGGGATTGTGGCTTAAAAACAAGATTTAATTTTAAATTCTGAAGGGGCGGAGGCATCGTATCACTTATATATCACTTATATAAACCTCAGGATTGTAGAGAATTCAGATACTGGTGTTGCTTTAACAAACTGTGAAATGACAACTACATGAGCTATCTCATATGATAGAAATGTGATATATTTCATTAGTGTCTGTGAATCTTTGTTATATTTGGGACATGATGTTTTTTAAAAAGTATTTTCTTTACAGGTGTAATTGATAGCCTATGTTTGCAATGCTTTTTTCCCAAGAAAAATCCTTTTATATAAAATCCTTCCCTCTGGAGACCAATGAGTCACATTAGCATATTTCAATGTTTTGCATTTTTGCCGACATTATGAGCTTTTACCTAGGACGCATCCTAGTAAAATGTATACAAATATAAGTCTTTAAATAATATATTTAATTTAATTTAATCAATTGATTATTTTTTTTGTAGTTGCTTGTACTACTTTTGGCCTCCTGACCTTCAGACACTTCTCATCTACTATGAACAAAATCTCTCACAAAGAAACTAAATGCAAATGAAACAGTCAACAAATAAGAAAATTTGATTTATTTTCCTACTTTCTTTGACACACAAGATGTGACAGGAAAACATAATAGGACTGCAATTTAAAGGTTAATTTCCTTAAGAGGGCCTCTGTATTTATCATAACATCCAGACATCTATTTCAATTACTGAAAAAATAGACTTTAAAGCAGATGAATGCACACAGTATATTTTTGTTAAAATATGAGTGAAAAATTTTTTTAATTATCCTTTTGATGAAAGGGCACTGTTACTGGCTGATGAAATGTTTCCAGTTTGTAAGCTACAGACTTTCTACACACGTCCTCTAAAAGGTGCAAAGTAAATAAAAACATTTACCTGGGCATATGACAGAGAATTAGAAGAACTTCCTTGCAAATCTTAACTGGCCTATAAATCTTAGAAAGTGTTTCATTTTGACATTTTAAGAGAGCAACCAAAAAAAAAAAGGAAAGGGAACACTGGGAGGAGGAGCAGAAGCAAAGTACTGGCACTAATATAGGATAAGATATGTAATATTTGCACACCTTATATATTTGGAAAGTTTCCATAAATAGTAAAAAATATGTTAGGATTGTATTGGTCTTCTATACTGTTCCTTAATGTAACCAAATGGAGCTCAAATTTCTATAGAATCAAGGGATATTTCCAGTACTTCCTGGTAAAAGTTAGTATGAAAATACTTCCCTTTTTATTGAAATGCATCTTCTCAGATCTTCTTAAATGTGAAAAACTTTTAAACTCCTGTTTATGCAAACTTTTCAATATGTTACCTTTAAAACTGAAGAATCTATTCTCCCACTCACAATAATAATCTGTATTAACTGGTAAAGGATGAAATCGGAAAAGGTAGAGTTAGTGAATTTTTCAGAATGTTGCATCCTTATCTGAAGCAAACGGTGTAAATAATTGTAATGGCTGGTAAATAGTAAATGATGGCAAACATATTCATTTTCATGGTCTAAATCGTTCTACACAAATTGAACTTCAGATGGCAGAAATTCTGGATAACAGCCACTTATATCTTTGTGTCTTGTTTGAGACTACAAAGACAGTCAGAGGGAAACTAATACAGTTTCACAATCTTCTACAGTTCTTGAATTCTTATTAAATGCAGAGTGCTTACTGGCTCTTTATAAGGTAATTTGATAAGAGCAGAAAAGGATGTCAAAATAATATCAATAATGTTCAGCAATTGCTAATAATGTCCTAGTGAAATGGGTGTACAAATTCCTTTTGGACAAGTGTACATCATTCACTGACCTTTTAGTTCGTTACTAATATCACCAATGACGATGTAAAATTCTCTCAATGTCAGATGCTATGTTTTTCTGGGATGTGGACAGCAGTCACAAGGAGCTCATCTGAGACTAATAACTTATTTAGCATAGGTCACTGAATAACTGTCAAATGCTCCAAAGTTCCAGTAACTATTGACAGCAGAAGATTCAGAGCAGTGAGTTAGAGGTGAGACACTTCATAAACCATTTCCATTCCACTAAGCCATCCAGTCTCATCCTCTGCTCTTTTTCATTATATTTGACATTTTTTAGATTTGATCTTGGTTCCAGACTAGTAGCTTGTAGCTGTGGGCTGAGCGGATGAGACTTTTCTTAGCTGCAGAACATATTAAAAGGGAAAAATATGAAAGGTATGTGGAACATGTGGGCCATGCAGAGTTTAATAGAGTTAGTTTCTAAGCACAGGCATTTTCAGGAAAGAGTTCAGTTTCTAATGTTACTCCCGATAGCCAAACCAACTTAGTGACAGGGAACTGCTGCTTCAATAACTGTGATTCCTCTGTGAAACAGTGTATGACCTTGGCACCATGAATTGTCACTGAGTTGTAGTCAAAACTGCTGAATTTGCTCCTGTGTGCAGAAAGAGTGATTATAGTTTGCATTATTTGCAGAATGGGCCTTATTTTCTCAGCTGAACTCCTTCTCTTGGGAATCCTGCATATTTGGAAATTCTCAACCATAAACTCAAGTGGAAGGATGCAAAGGAAAGCATAAACAAATGCCAGGTTATAGCTCCAAGAAGCAAAATAATAGTAAACAAAGAAAAACATACAACTTTTTGTTATTTTTATTTCATCTTTTAAAATACTATGTATGCACTTACATAAACTGTTTTAAAATGTGAGCCTTGATTACAGAATAATTTGACTTTTAAGAGATTCAGAAAGATCTGGTAAGTGACAAGCTAAGACCATACTTATTTACAGTTGACCCCAAAATGTAGATTGTAATCACAGCCTGATCTAAAGAAATGCAAGGGAAGCGGTCCAAAGTGCTTAAGAAATGCCATTAGACAGTTTTCTTACAATTACAAAGATCTTCTTACTGTTAGACCATATTTATGTGCATGTGGTTTTACAGATTGATAAATTCTTTCTGAATATGTATAGCTGCTCATTAATATACATGTACAAAAAAGAATTTGGATTAGAGAAATACAAAAATAGGTAGGTAGTATGTGTTGTATTTGTGTGTATCTTTATTGCCAGTGTACCTGTAGTTAGACATAATCAATGCTATATAACTGTGCATATAGATTTTTTCATAAGAAAGCATAGGCAAATGAAAGAATCATAGGTATGTGTGTGCATATTTAACTTTCAGAAAGAATTCAAGAACACAAATATTACAATATGATTTTATACTACTTGAGTATTTTTAGATAATTCAGATTAGCCCATAATTCAGAATAGGCTTTAAAATACAACTATTCAGGTATTGTTATTTAGATACTAAATTTTAGGTAACTGCATTGAATTCATCTGGGGTAAATGAAAATCACATTTGATCTATTATTGTGTGCCTGTTATGGAAACAGAATGGATTTGAAATACACATAGTGTATTGCAATATACACTTTCTTTCTGTCCTAGAGATCCTCTTAACCAAAAGCAGAACAATTTCCCCTCTTTGGTCTGCCTTACTACAGGCCCCACGATTGTAAGTGGTAAGATATCCCAACCCTTTCCTCCCGTTTGGGTGTGGGACAAAGGGACAAAATGCACCTGGCCTGTGCCCAGGCTCTCTGTGCTCCTGTCCTTGAACAGCAGAGGGACGTGCAGGCGGCAGAGCTGGCACTGCTTGGTACTTACTTATCACTGGCCTGACCAAGCCCTGCAGGGACAAGTGGCCCACAGCCCCTTTAAATCTCTGCTTTGGAGAAAATGCTGAAAGTAATAAAAAAAAGAAGTTTCGGGTGTTTGTTTTGAAGATGCAGTATTATTGCAAAGTTTTCTCCAGCTGACATTTCACCGTAGCTCTGATGGAGAATGTGAATGTTAAAGTATGTATATTTTCCATGGATCACCAGGCTGATTTAAAAACAAAGTCAATAAAATTGCCTGCAATAGAAATATTTTGTGTTAATTTTTTCCCCTTTATTCCTCTGGCACTGCTATGAGAGGCAGAGTATGCATCCAGTACTGTGACCTAGCACACAATCAATGCAATATCAAGTTTCCTCTAGGACAAAATCTTTCAAAATCTGATTTTATATTAGAAGACAGTCTCCTCACCATGAGCATGATATTGCAGAAGAAAATATTTTAAACTTATTTCTAATCTGCAACTAAAATGTGTCTGGATTATATTTCTAAACACTTCCAAGGTTCACTTCTCCTGCCTGTATCACCTAAATATTATCTTTGACCCAGGAGGAAAATATCACAGAAGAAAATGTAGAAATTAATGCTGTCCAAAGAGAGAAAAACTTTCACTTGGAGAAAAAGAGTAAAAACATCCCAATAATTCATCAAACAGCCACTACCTAAATTGGTTAATAAATTATCTGCCACACCAGTTTATAAACTGAGAAAGTTACTGAACTACTCTGGCATTTGCAGCTCTTGCTTTCTATTTCAAATCACTCCAAAATTAATCGACATCAAATGTATTCCAGGATAATCAAAATAGCACTGTGTGAAATTCACAGTAATTTTTTCCCTTAGATTATAAAATTTCATTCATGTAATCTCTAACCTTTGAATTTCACTGGTGAGTTGTTAGTCATATGTATATGAAGACAAACCAAGAGAATGATTTATGATCTATGGTTAATAATAATATAATAATATAATATTTTATGATAATGTTTGAACGGGTTATCTGTCATGTAATGCTTTTCTTATAGAAATCTAAAATTTAATTGGTTCTGTAAGTGTATCTCATATATTGATGGATGAAAATGCCTTGTCTTTTGAAAGAAGAAAAGATAAAAGACATTTTTGTGTTTAAACTATCATAATACATGTATTTTAAATGTATCTTAAATGACAGTCATCTTCATTTCACAAATGCATACTTTTTTTCCTCCAAAACGTATCTTTTTCTGAGGCTTGGAGTGATTTAGGTTGACTTCAAAATTATTTAATATGAAATTATTTTTTTGTCTTCAATACAGTAAGCCTATGCCAATAAAACCAGGCTATGTCCTTCTGGTGAATGAAACATAGTAGTAACTCTTCTCCTTCAACTCCTCTCTACTGGCTGGCTTCATGTAAAGCCAAGATGGAAAAATAACTGTTCTATTCTTTCAACTTAGTGGTTTACTATTGCTAATACTGACAGACAAAATGTCAGGTATGCTTGAGGGCACCTGGCTCTTACTGTCCAGCTGGATGCAAATACCTTTCATTGAGACAGAGAATGAGTGTGACAGACATACCAAAAAAAAAAAAAAATAACTCCTTTAAAAAATGTAGAACAGCATCTTATTTTGATCAGCATGCATTTCATTTACAGTGAAAACAGGGTTGTGCCAATTTGTGGGGTGCAACCACTCGATGACGGAATTGCAATTTAAAGGTGACATGACATGTTCCCAACAGGGAATGAAGAGCAACTCCCTGTTAATGGCTGTAACTGGAAGCTGTAACACAGCACTGGAAGCGATGTCTCTCTGAGTTCAGCCTGACCCTGGACACCTCTGATTGCACCCATGCCTTGCCGTGGGCTCGCTGCACCTTCAGACAGCACCATGTCAGCACGTGTCCATGCCAAACCTTCTCTTGCCAAAGAATCAAGGCTGAGTTTGCCTCCATACAGCTGAGCTAGCTCATGGTCCACCTGGCGCAAAAGTCTGCAGGTCCAGTTTGTTCCTTTTTAAGGAACTAAACAATTCACCATAAACATGGCAAATGTTTCTATAAAGGTAATTGATAGGACCAGTAAAATTCATCCCCTCTGACACCAGTGGTAAAACTCCCGCTGACATCAGCATAGCGAAAGTTCAGCAAATTTTACTGAATTAGGGTACAGCAGTAGGAAGCAGGAGTGTTTTATGTTTTCCTCTGGATATTTAGTGGGTTGTAAACTTTACTAGTTGTACAATTCCCTTTAGTGACAGTAAGAGAAATGTGGCTTAAATTGAGTCAGTTCTTTCTGAGAATGTTAAATGACAATGAACTTAAATTTATATACAGCAAAAAAAAGTTTTATTTCAATGAAAAACATGCCTGTGTTACTTTGTTTCCCCAAGGTCTAACCTAAAATTTAGATGAAAGTTTACTGGTTACCTTGGGAAAACATATTTTGTGAAAATGGAGTTTGTCACACAAGGGCCAATTTTACTAGAAAGAAGCACTTAGCATCACTGGTCATAAATAACTCAGCACCTAATTGTGCAAAAATCAGAGAAAAATTATTTAATATTATAGCTTTTTGAAAGGAATTATAGATGCATAGCCCTTACAGACAGAAGAGTACAGACTAAGTGCAAAATCAGAATATTAGAAAGAATACTTCAGAAACGAGATGTCTGAAGTAATATTTAATCTTTAGGCCAAGAACCCTAACGGATGCTAGAAACTTAGATTAGAAAACCAGCTGGCTTCTAAGCAACATCATAAAGTCTTTTCATAGCAAGGCAAATGAATTATTTAGTTGAAAATTTTAGTCTGAAATTGATTTCTGGATAAAAACTGTGGAAAAAGTAAGGGCATTAAAGGGAATATAAAATATGTGTACTAGTTTGTCAGGTTGTAATGGTTGTTGGTTGCAACATATAGAAATAATGATGTGGCTGAGAAAAGATCAGTCATTCATTGAGATTTTTGGTTTTCTACAGGTATTTATTAGTTTATAATTGTGTGAGCCATCAGATGAATGAATTCATTAGATGAATCCTAAGGTAAATGAAAAAAATATAATCCATATATATACTTATATTGATCACAGAATCTGTTTAGTTTGCTCTGAATATCTTACTTTTGAACAGTCTTATTCATGGGGCACATACAAATAGTTTATAACTGGCATCTTAACCAAAAGCTCACCTTTATCTCATTAATCTCAGTGGTATCTAAGCTGGAAATCCCAAAGATAAAATTTCAGTATCAAAACTGATTATAAAAATTCAGTTCATTTTAACAGGCAACATGAGAGGGCATGCAAAAAGACAGACAAGCAGGAAATGAAAGCAGCAACAGTAAAAGCATGCAGAATGCAGAATATATAAAGAATTGCAGAGGGAAAAATGATTTTAAAAGGCCTTTTCAGGTTTGGCAGAGGCATGTGGATTTAACAGCATTTGATCTTAGTACAAAGAAGTATTTCAGGATTACTGCCTGTGTTCTTTTAAGGAAGCTGATTACTTTGCCTCTGAATAAATGCAAATAAAGAAAAAAAGGTATCTTCTATTGTTTCATGCCATTTATGTCACAAAAAAATAAAAACTATAGGTCCATTACATTGATCCCTAATAATTTATTTTTGTTTTAGAAACTAAATCCAGGACTGTATATAAGGTTAACATGTTTTGTTTAAATATTGCTAAAGCAACAATGACTTAATACATCAAACAATAATTATATACATATTAAAGAAATATAGCTATGTATAATACTATAATAAATATAATAAGAAAACTTCTTAAAGTATTTTTTAAAATTTCTTCTCCTGACAGGTGATAGCCTCACTTTGTTCTTTCAGTTTTTTTTCTTACATTCGCACTGAAGTGCAATGCTTGAATTTCCACGATGCCGTGAAAGTGCTTAGATGAACTGAAATATATTTCATAAGGCACCATTTGTTGTATGATGTTGATGGTGATGTATGATAGTGTTCAGCTGAGAGCCAGTCCCTTGGATCAAGTGCATGGGGGATTTGAAGAGGTATTTTGTAAACCAGGTTTTGTTGAGCCAGAGCTCAGCATATTGCTGTCTTTGGTCCTAGAACAGAATCACAGACACTGAGAAGATTAATTTAGGACTCTGTAATTTCCAGCTATGCCCAGCAGTGAATTTAAATTTACAAAGTTTGAGTCTCCTAAACATCATTGGTAATCTTAGTTTCTGTTTGTCATGCAAATGGCATGCACAAGCTATGAGGTTGACTTGGGAAAGAGATATATATATATATACACACACAGAGTATGTTTTTGGGGTTTTATTCATGACTCATCTGACTTCTCCCTAGTGCAACAGCTATATTCTCAGGTTCTGCATCTGTGAGCAGAGCCTGTCCCTGTCGAGGCAGCTGCACCATGAGGAGAGCCAAGCCCTGGGCCAGGGGCCCAGAGAGGATGTTCCATGCCCCTCTTTGGAGACACTCAGTTCCAAACGGTTCAAGGCAAGCAACTGAGTCAAACTTTTCAATTAGACCTTGGCAAGCAAGATATTAGACTAGATGACCTCAAGAGATCCCTTCCAGCCTATTTTCTTCTATCATTCACATTCCTAAAGATTTTTAGTAAGAAAAGCATATTGTTACCCTCGTCTTTCTGTCTGATCCTTTTTTCTTTTATTCTTCATAATTTTTGGGATTTATATTTTCCCCTGTTACCTCTGGAGCCTTAATTTTCTTTTGAAAGTTCCTTCCAAATAAGATACTACATTTACTGTTACTACTCTTTAGTTCAGAAAAAAAATTACTTTCTCCAATACTGTGTCATTAATCTACATGCTATAAAAGAATGGCTCTGCATGTTGCAGTTGAATGGTATAATTCTCCACTCCAGTACCTGTCCAATTTTGTCATAATGTAAGATTTTGCACTGCAGATACATATATTGCAACCCAGTATAATTTGCTTACTTTTACAACATAAAATTTGGGCTTAAAAATCATAAAAAACAAAACGAAAAAAAAAGAAAACATTGATTTTAATTGACCATAAGATCAATAAATGATTCCCATTAAAAAAAAAAAAAAAAGTATTAAAAGTCTAATTTTGTAACCATGCTCATGATGTAAAGTTTAGAAGCCTGGAAGTCTCCATTATACATTGGCTTTTCATTCAAAGATCAGCAGAAGCTCCACTGTTAAACGTCAGTGTTAAGATGAGATATCCTGCCTGGAATTAAACCATAACATGTTTGTTTGAAAGGAGAAAAGAGTTTCATTTTGTGAAACTGCAGAAAGCTTAAGAGTGGCAAGTGTTTCTTTTTTTTTGGTTTGTTTGCTTTTCTTTTTTTTTTTTTCTCATTGCCTTCAATTGGCTTCATACATATTTTAAAGAAGTCATTGAGATTAATTAAATTCAACATACAATTGCAAACTCCATATATTCGTCTAGGACTTAAAGGAAAGAGAACCTGACAATGGCAAGCATATATGTACTGTGTTGGTTGCTACAGGTATGTTTTGCTATTTGAACTCCATTTCTTTCTCCTTTTATGTTCTAAATAAAACTTCACCTTGGCATTGAAGCAGTGGAAGATAAAAAATCTTGAAGAAACTGAAAGAAGAGACTTCAGGGATGGAGGAGTGGTCAGGGAGTTTTAAACTGATCTGCATTTAAATTTTTTCTTACAGTAACACCGCTTCTAGATACAATGTGTTCCTTTTGCCATGAATAATTGAAGTTCTGACTGATAAACACTTATGTAGACATATATGTTTTTGTATGCTTTCTGCCAGTTTTTTTGTTTGGTTGGTTTTTTGCCTTCAGGAGCACTAATCAGTCTGAGTAATCATGGGTTTCTCTAACGTGCTTCTATTTGAAGCCCTTATGGTCAATCTGTGAGGCTCCTAAATACATTTTCCTGTAAAACTTCACAGGAAGGTTTCCCTATTCACACGTATGGTATATCCAAAAATGGGTGACTTTGATACATCTTGCAACCTCGTGTTCCAAGGGAGGGGCAAAAATCTTCACAGGCAGAACTGATCCTTGTGAATTTGCCAAAGCCAACCTGCTGCCTTATCAAGTCCCTTAAACTACAGAGGGCTTGGGGAGAGGGTTTCTCTTCACTCCAGAGTCCTACTCTAGTCTCCCTGACTGTTTTCAGTCACTCAGTTTAAAAAAGATCTTTCAACAGCCCTAAAGCATCAGTGAACAGTAAGCACGGACAGGCAGAACATGTAGGCACTATTCTTCACACAATGTAAAAAAACAGGCCTAGGACAGTTTGAAGACCCCTCTCTTCTACTCTCAGGTTTTTGAAGTGAACACGAAGCAGATACTCAGAGAATACGTAGCAGAGCACGTGTGCTACCAAGTCATATCCTTCAGATAGTGTACAATGCAGACTTTAAAACCAAAGTGTAGGTGGGTAGCTGCAGTGACTGCAAACTACCACTGAAGCAATGCTGCAAAGAACATTTAATACAAATCTAACTGTTCCTGTATATATACCTCAATTTACTCATCAAACATATGGACTGTAGCACTTTTCCATTTTCAAACATGGAATTTTGAATTATAACTTGCAGTTTCAAGACCTAATTCACAGGTTTTTTTGCTTTTGTTCAACATACTGCAGATCCACAGGACATTAAAAAGTGACCATTATTTATTAATGGATCACACCAGCATTTTATGTCCACTATAGGAGTTGTTTATGTTATGTGGCCAATACACTAGGTTTTCCATATAATGAGTCATTAAGTACCAGTGACATCCCTAGCATGTGTCAGGCCATTTTCTGTCTAAAGTGACATGGTAAATGATAAGAAATTTTTAAGCTGACTTTCCAAAAGGTGTCATAATTACTGTAGGAACTTTCTAAACTTTTTGGCAAAACTGTATAAAGAAGATGTGCAGGCAAGTATATAAAGTTACAAAAACTTGGAAAGCAGGATAGAATTCATAATGCCATTAAGTTGATACCAAGTATATATGACAAGAGTAATATTCAGCCTCGTTTAGACATTTAAACTAGTTGCTTAGAACTGTAAATTTAGAGGAACTTGCTTCTTCAGTTTTACTTAAAAACAGGAGATTCTGTCTTCCCTTGAATTGCTGGAACAGTTAATTGCTTGTATCTTTTCTCTTGCCTCAAGGCAGCTAAAGTGATTTTGCAGCAGGACTTGAGTGGTAAGACAGGCAAATTACATTTGTTCCGATTTCTTATTTCCACTTTGAAATTTCAATACATTTCCCACTCAAGGCTAGAACTGTAAAAAAACAATCATTCTCCTTTATTCTTATTTAAGAATATTCTTTAACCCTATGATTAACAGTTTGAAAGAAACTTGGACACTCAATATTTATTTTGATCTTTCCTCAGTATGTACACACAGGAGGCAGATAACATGGACAAATATTTTTTTATGTAGACGCTAGATAAGCTTGCTAGCTTGTATTGCATTATTAAATAATTAAACAATAAATGCATTAACTAACAGATATTTATAGGAAAATTATTATAGAATTATTTTCATACTCCTTTAATATAATTTTAATCAGAAAAATTATATATATTCTATATAATTCTATATATTATTAATTGAACTGTCTTAATTTCAAGATCCCCATAGCCTGATTTGTTAAGATGTTATTGTGCAAAGATCAAAATGATTCCTTTTTTTTTTGTAGCACCTCAGTTTTAAAAATTGTCATAATCTTAAACTTTATTCAGAGCAGCTATAGCCACTATCAGTCTTAGTGATAGATGGAAACCTAATTTTAAATAACTTCCATGATGTCTATGATATCTTTTTTACCAGTTATTTCTACTATGGGTTCTATTTTGAAGATAGAACTGGAACAATATTAATGTATTAGAGTAGTCTTGGAGTGCATGAACTGTATTCATTTTTTTATTAATGTAAGCCAGAAGCTGTGTTTGTATTGTCAAGCTGATGCACTCTGCTTGCAAGTGGGCATTCAGTCCATGGAACACAGCTAGGATTCATCTGCAGTGGAGGTAAAAAAAAAAAGGATGATATGATGAAATGGGTACTCTTTGAGTCTTTGGGTCAGAACCTCACCATCAACTGAACTGTTCACCAAAGCAGATGTAGACAAATATCCTGGTAACATCAGCTTTTTCTTTTTTTATTCTTTTCTTTTATGGCCAAGTAGCAGCTAAATTGTTCCCACTGTCAGTCACTTCATGTGAGAGCGTGAGAGCCCACAGTTAAACTGGCATCATGATGTTCTTAAGTCACAAGCTAAGCTGGATATTCAGCCTTGAACAGAGTATCACCTTATTTCTCCATTGGGAGTAGAGTGTCATAGGAAGTTACCATGGAGCTATTTGATGAAGTTTTGTAATGGCTGAAACAAACTAGTGACTAAGTTTTTCATATGCGCTGTGGTTTTCCACTGAATTCAGGCACAGGAAAACTGCTCCCTTTTATAGAAATTTCAGTTCAATTAATGAGTTGGACAAGATTCAACCTTCTTCTCTTACTGTTATTACTAGTTTCCAGTTTTGTACTTAGCTAAACAAGGCTGAAGGAAAAAAGAATGAGATAGTTAGGTTTTGGTAGAGTATTCTACCTTCAGGTCAGAGAAAACAATCACTATTTTAAGATGGGACCACTACTGAATACCTTGACCAAGCATAAAACTTCCTTTTAAAGCAATTCTAACATTCTGTTCATTACTTAAATCATCAGATTTTTTACAGTTTTTAAAATATATATAAGTTTCAGAACAGCACCTGCCTATACTCAAATTTAGAAACAATAACAGAAAATTCTACTATTTATTCTGCTTTTCTGCTCGAAAATTGTAGGTATCTTGTTCTTTAGGATTAGATACAGAGATTTTGTTAACGATTAGGTATAAAAAAAACTACCTAAAGGATAAGGTTCCTTAAAATCACAGATTAGCCCCATAAGCCAAGCTCTTAGTATGTTTCATAACTCATATTGAACATTTATCAAAGTACTGAATTCTTGGTTTTGGTTTCTCTGACATCTGCTTTTCATTTGATAATTTCTATCCTCTGCTCTTTCACAACTCAAGCTCTGGATTACAATTTCAACCATGCAGTTCAAAATTACTATTTTTTCAGTAATGCTTTCTGTTCTTAATGCAAACATTATCATGAGGACTAATTTTCTGTAATTCTCTGTCGTTATCACAATTCTTGCACTGTGAATAAGACCTTAAACTTCTTATGTACAATATATTATTCACCTGATGTACTGCATTAACCTTTCAGATCTTCTGTATTTTAGTAGGTTGGCAATTTTATTCCTTTTTATATTTTATCAGAGTGGTGGAAGCAAAAGGTAGCAGAGACAACCAGTCAAAATTCCAGAAAACTGACAAGGTCTAAACTCTCCTACCCTGTGCAATGTAGGAAAATGTAAGCCTAGATTTTAATATTGCCAGGAGGACAGAAATATTTTGATACTAGAGTAAAATAGATTGATACAAAGTACTTTTTCATTCCTGCTTAAAAGGATAGTTTAGCACCATGTGGTGGTTTCCTAGACTTAACAGGTGTCTTCAGTTTGCATTAGTGGCAAAAAACATCTCTTTATAATTTTATATTTTTTATAAGCCCTTTGCTTAGTGCTATTATTTGTGAAAGATATTTGACAAAATAACTGGAACGAATCTATTTATATTGCCCTTTTTAGTGGCGTAAAATTAATTTTGGTGACTTGTGAGACTTGTCTGAATGACAAGTTTAACTTGCTCTTGATCTTCAAAAAGATCATTAAAATAGTTAACTTTGTGTGTAACGGTATCTAGCTAATTTAAAACTCAAGTCCAGTTGAGCTCTCCTTTCCAGGAGCACAAGTCTCAGGAATATTTTGTTGAAACTACACAAAATAACATGAACCTGAAAAAAAAGTGTTGAAGACAAGGCCTGATCAGGAATGTTCCTTGACCATCACTTAAATATATAAAAGAGGGTTTTTTTATAGTTCCATCTCCCATTAAAAGGTTGCAAATAATATTCCTTTTGTTTCTTCCTCTCATCCTGACATCAGGCTTGAATAGGAGATAAACATTCTGTAGGAACATTTGCAAGAACTTATACTTCATGATTTAGAATAATATTTATGTGTCTTATTTGCCTTAGACATGTTATTTTAAATCTTTTAGTTATTTAATCTCTTTACATTTGTAGGAAATGTTAAGTACTGTCTGATGTATACAGTGAAGATGAAGTGAATCTTTAAGTAAAGAAAAATCTAAATTATTATTTTTTAGACTATCACCTTCTCTCTGGATGGGCTTATTAACAAGCAAATGCTAAGATATGAATTTGTGGCATTTGACTCGATATTTTTAACCAAATTTCTAAAATGCATGTGCATAGCAGATTATATTTTATTGCCAGAAAATCTAGTACTAGCTAATCCTTTGATCTTAAGCAAGTCTGAAAAAAAAGCATAATAAAGCAACCTTACTAGTGATCAAACTTACTTTTAAGATATTATATAATAAGCAAAAAAGCTTTAAAAGAGCTCCCAAGCTCCATTATTTGAATATTTTCCATCTTCAAACCAAAGGCCATAATATAAACCTCAAAAAGTAGCTAGAATATTGTAACAGAATGTTTTTAATTACACAAAATATTATAAATCAAGAAAATTAATAATTAAATTTAATTTTAATAATATATTATGATTCAAACAAAACATAAAAATATTATACTTTTTCCTCATATTTCCTCAATATATCAGATATATATCAGATATATATCAGATTCAACAACACAGTCACTAGAAATACTGGTCTGTTTTTCCAAGATAGTCTCAGGACTAGGTTAATGATAAGGGAAAGCAGAATGGATGAACTGACTGTCAAATTTGGCTGTCATGGCTTCCAAGCTGAGTTGTCTAGCTGTGATATTAATATTTTAGAAATGTGCAGAAAGTCTAACAAACTAATAGCCAAAGTAATTAAATGGAAAGGCAGTTATTTTTGATTCTGGGATCTGTGTAAATACCAGTCATAAGGTTTATATTTTCACAGGTTTTTGCAATTTTCTCCTAAGTTGAGAGTTAATTAATCAGATTTCTGCTTTAAGAGCATAAAGTAATACCTTACAAGAAGAGTTCTGTAATTTGTTTTAAATTATGCCTGTCACAGAAGGAGGATATGTGATGTGTATTTAAATACTAGTTTGGAACTATAATGGGACTGCTAGTCATCTTCTGAAAAACACACAATATTTTTATTTATTAGTAACATTAATTGCAAGTCATATGATTTCTTTTGAGAGAGGAATGTGAATTTACTGCTGTATTTCTGCCTTCCCCAAACTCAAGTACTCTTAAGGGTTCTGTCTTTCTCAGAGAATTAATATTTAGAGAGCTGAAAGTTTTAGCTTTCCTGGGGCAAACAGCAATTTGTAATATTCTTGGGATCATACAGTCTGGTTGCTGCTTGAAAGAAAAGTTGCTTTACAAATATCTTCTTGAACTAGATGTGAATATATATGCACTAATATTCTGTCAAGTTTCAGTCACTTTGGATCTTTTAGCATCACATTTTAATTATTCTATACACCAGTGCCTTTCATAAGATATTTGGTGAAGAGTGAAAGTATCCTGGAGCAAGGGAAAAAGTTATATTAAAAACAAACAAAAAAAAAAATATCAAGCAGGCTTTATTTTAATGGTGAACTTAATTAGAGAGCATGCGATTATGGTTTTTATTAATATTTAGGAATCCCAATATATAATGGTAATGTAATATCCAACACCATTCTCAAAAGTCTTTCAATAAAATCCTATCCATTTCACTCTAAGGGGTTTGGGTTTTTTCTAAAGGATACCATAAATCACCAGCCTATCTATTAAAACTCTCTGTCTTATGGCCTAATAAGGAAAAACCCAAGAAACTGTACAAACTATGTACCAACTATACTGTGAACTGGAGAAAGCTACGGAAGGCTTTGTAACACTAAAAGAATGAACCCTCTGCTCAAAGAAAACACAAGAAATCTAGTTTTCTGTGGGTAGTATATTTAAGGCAAGTAACCTGGTGTCCCTCCTGTGCAACTTTATCACAGATTTTGACATGTTATCAAGATGTTCATCCTAGCAGAATACATTTCAAAAACCCCTATTACTTGGGATCACTGAATAATGGTACTATTTTAGTTAAGTTGCTAGCTATAAAAATGAGGTGGGGGAAAAATCCTGTTGCCTCCATGTCTGACTGATCCTGGCAATGTGATCTCCTATATTTCTTTCTGTTAGTGGGAACTGTCTCACTTATTTTACATTTTTGGCTTTCACAATTATAGCCCAATTTTACAAGGGAAAATTAGCTTCCCTAAGGTAAGTATTCTCTTGTTACACGAGAGGTGAGATCCAGACACTGTGAATTCCTGGCAGAGTTTGCTACTTTCCTGTGTTTTCTTCATTTGGTGAAAGCTGGTTGAATACTATTTTATATTTTGGACCAGAAATGACATAAAAAACTTTTAGAAGAGGAAATGTATTTCCTTCCAATCAGAACTGTATTGTTCCACTAAACCTAAGATCCAGCCACACAGTTATATGCACCCAGAGTTTTATAATACAATTCATAAATGTTTCAAGGGTAATCTGAAACTAACTATAATTTGGACAAAGTCTTGTGTCTTAAAATCAGTAAAGTTAGCTTAATTTTTCTTTTCTCTAAACTTAAACACTGATTAACAGCTTCAGTCTGTACCTTTTTCTGTAAAGTACTGTCTTGGAGTGACACCTCCAACTCATGAAAAGTACTTAAAGACGTTTTATTTATTTATTTTCTGTTTATCGAGCATGTAAAGGGTATACATCCATTTCAAAACAATACTGGCAATTTCGATTTAAATATCTCGAGCTGCTTCGATAAATATGACTGCAATATGTTTTATTTAAAATATTTCTTAATTTCTTGTTCATGTTTGTTATTATTTTATCCCTGTTCAGTCTTTTGCTACAGTTACCTCAATAGCTTAATCTTTGCAGTTTTTTCCGATGTACAGTCTTTCTTATACATATAAAGGCAGAGGTAATATTTTATATAGAGAGTGTGATTTTATCTTGAATAACTGAAGTGAAATATATGTCTGCATCCTGTATTGGTTTAAATTGGGATTATATGGATTAAGTTTAGTAAAATCACAATTATAATGCATATCCACATAAGTAACGGATATACTTCCATCTCAAAGAATCTCTCTCCATCACGGGCAATAAAAAATAGATCATTTAATTACCCTTTTTCTACCTTTATATAAGGGTTAAAGTCATATTTTCGTTTTTGCATTTTTTTATCCTTTTTCTGCCTTTTCCCAATTTTATTCAATTTTTTTTGGTATTTATTTATTTTTTGCCATATTTCCTCACTTTCTGCGTCTTTGTTTTCTACTTGCAATATTTTGTACCTTGTGTCTTCCTAAGCTTTGCTTATACTTATTCACCCATATCTGCTCTACTGCAATTTTTTCCTTTCTGTTTTTCATTTCCTTCTGTCCATATTTCTGCCTTCTGTCCCCTGATTCCCTCCACCTCTACTCCCTAGTTGTTTTTGAGCTATCTGGCCATCATTCAGACTTCAGTGGAACACCTGTTCGGATGGTACACGGGGCAGAAAGAGCTCACGTTGAAAAGCGACCTGGCCCAAATCACCGCAGGGCAGAGTCTAGAGGTCAATCTGCTCTCTTTGGATATCATCTCAGGTTTGGAAAATGAAAACTTGGATCTGAATGGTAGCGAGGATCAGTAAAAGCAGACCATAAACATTCTATCATCTCTACTGTATTGATTCAGATTTTTATCGATTAACTGTATACATTACCTGTACGTTATAAAGCAAGGCTGCTTTAAATACAGAGTGGAAATACAATGGCTTTAATGGAGAATAAAACTTCTGAAGGTAGAAATCTTTAGAGCAAACACCATACCAAGTCAAAGGGAGTTCATTCTGCCATATTAATGTAATTTTAGGAACCATCCTAAAGCCTAATAAAATAGGCATGTGAACCTAGCTTAAAAACTCCAGAATCTCTTGTCTCACTCTTAGTGAGGCTATTTCACATAAACAATGATGGCTTCCCACACAGAGAAAATGTCTCCCAACAAAAATTTAAATAACACTAAGGATCCTAAAATGAAGCTTAGAAAAACACATTTGGATCAATATTGCTAGTTATCTACTTGATCAGTTTAGACTTTTGTGGAACATGAACATAGAAGAAGGTAGAGCTATGTCTGGAATTTTGGGCAGTAAACAGCATCTCTGATACTACCTGTTGATTGAAGTTTTCTAGCATATTTTGCTAATTCCCATGTACATCTAGGACAAAAAAGAAAACATCAGTGGCCAGACTAATTAAAGATAGATTAAAAATAAATCATCTTTTTAAACTGTATTTTCTGCTTTGCTGATGAAATATATGTGAACTTTTACATTAACTGAACTGTTAATATAACAGTCTGGCTTCCCTTACAAGACTCTTCATTAAGCCTCAGTTCCCTTTCTCATTTATTTTGGCTCCACAGTGGATTGTAGATTTCTTTCTTCAGTGAGCCTTCATCACTCCTTAATGCTGATTCCTTTTGCTTTTGGAGTGCAGAATTCCCCTTTCTGCTCATCATATTCTTGCTTTTGTCCAGTACAGATGTTTAAGGGGAAGCTGCATTAATGAAGAAAGTGCAATTACCAAGTCAGACCAACTGTTTGCTTACTCTGATATGGCAATAGAAGAAACACTAACAAAAAGGACAACCTTATTTTACTGTCAGAATGTATATTTGTTAACATTTGTGACCTTGTATTTGCTTTTCTTTCTGTGCTTATTTTATCTTTGTTCCTACAGCCATCTGTGATCCTTACATAGAATATAAATCACACACACAATATTTATGGAGCAAATACAACAAGGACACTAAAAATACAGCAGCCATTAGACAATACTCAGTTCAAAAAATAACAATAGCAGTAAATTGTGTTTATATGGGTCTTTGGATGCTTTACAGTTTTTACTGCAAAGTAGATTTTACTGTGTTACCCTAAGTATCTGTGTTGAACCCATCAGCCAACAAGACGTAAGAAAAAATAAAATAAAAAAAATATTCATGATGTCATGTTAACATCCATGTTAAAAGGCTATAAAATTGCTCTATTCTGGTAAGGCTAAAGAGGTTTTTCTATTCCAGAAAGTCTTTGACAAAGAAAAGTTGCATAGCTGCAACTAACATTTGAACCATATGAACTCAACCCCGGATTTTTGGTCCAATCCTTCACTCCTATTCATCCTTCCCTTCTCCCTTCCATCTTCCCTTCTCATTTGAGGTATTTGCATGCAGCCGTCCTAAGAAAGGAAAAAGCAGTATGGATCATGTGTTTACATCTCAAGGAGGCAGGAGTTTCTGAAATCATGGAAAGACAAATATACCTAAATCTGAATTACCTAAATATACCTAAATTTACCTATGTTAAAAGCAAATGCTGTCACTTCTGAAATACTTATCTCCTCTTTGAACTTCTTCCCCTTGAACATCTGTACTGGACAAAAGCAAGAATATGATGAGCAGAAAGGGGAATTCTGCACTCCAGAAGCAAAAGGAATTGGCATTCAGGAGTTATGAAGGCTCACTGAAGAAACACTTCTTTCTTCTCCAGGGTTGGGAAAGCTGCCCAATATAACGAGCATTTATATTGCCTGGAAATTACATTAGAACATTTGGGAGACGTTTCCTTGAAATATGGATAGTTTCAGGGCCAGATATCTGGAACTACACATGCATGGTATATTTGAATATTGTGCAAATATTTACACATGAGTAATATATCAGTAATTTTTGTCGGTTTTGCTGAAGTCTTTGCTGTATAGACATTTTGTTGCTCCGGAAATCTGTCACTTAAGCAGTGATAAACTAGTTTTGCAAACCAGAACAGAGAAATTTGACTCAACTTCCAGTTCTAGGGAGAACAATACTGAAAGTAAAGACCATGTGATGCAGATGGACAAATTTATCTTCATGTCACTTTGCATTTTCAAGAATTTAGATGAGAACATATGAATGTCAGCTGGTGCAAAGGTGTTCTTTGGGGCCTTTGGCTGAGGCACCACACTCACTTTTTTCTAGACATCTGAGGAAAGATTAAAGTGGGGTTACAATTACATTACTTTGCTTGGACACGAGTCCAGCTTTGTGGATGAGCAGGCTGAGCTCTGCTTCATGCTCCCTGACAAGCCAGGCAAGGTACAGTAACATTTTTAAGAAAAAAAATGTGAAATGATAAAAGGTTAGTAATTTGTTGTCTGCAGAGATTAACATTCTCAAGTGTTCAAAATGTCAAAATTTTCTGTTACAACGGTCATAAAAATTTATTATGCTATGAAATGCTTTGTCTTTTTTTTCCTAAATCATGGAGCTCTTTTTCCTAAAGGCAGATGAACCATCAGAGGTGTGATTCAAAAAGGTTGGTTCACTGCCTGCAAAATATTTGCTGATTCAGTTCAGAAAATGCTGCCTTTTACAGTATTTTCACCTTTTGTATCTAGATTTTTTCATTATTTATTCCTGGCTTCTAATTTTCAAAAATTGTATCTTAAGTTCAGTACTTCAAGTGAAATTCTATGGGCCAGGGATAGAAATCTTATATTATAAAGCAGACTGATAGAAAGGCCTAGTAAAATGGAAATCAAAAAAGATGTGATGGGAACATAAATGGTTTAATTTGTGACTGCTGCTTTATTTCCCTGTACATTATTTTTTACATTGACCAGAAAGAAACCTGGACAACTTCACTCCTGCACAAATTCAGTGGCAAAGGAGATCTCATCCTCTGTTTCACCAAGGTCTATATATTCTTGCCCCCATTTTATGCTGACACCAGTATGTGCACAGCTGTATCAGGAATTGTGATTTTAGCAGCCCTTGCCAAAAGAAATACACAATTGATGGGTTTGTGTGGATCACAAGAAGCCATGTTAAAAACAAAAAGTTCTTCAATCTACTCTATTTGTCTGTACACTACATGAAGTTCAGCAGTTTGTTACCAGCAAATATAGTTTCACAGTGCCTAATTTCTCTAAGGGTTAGTGCTGTTTTTAGCAGTTTAAAATGAGGTTCAGATAATGTTTGATTTTTCCTAAATATATTAGACAGAGGAGTCTATTTTCAAAATGCTTCAGCCTACATCATGAGTCAAAAGCATTGACAGTGCCAAATCATGTCATTTCAGCTAAGTATACTGCTAAAAGGAACAATCTAATGTCAAAAACAGCCTTTGTTTTGAAAAAAAATATTCCTTTTGGCTATATTTATGGAATCAACATGATAACTATAGGCTGTTCTACCTACTTGAAACAAAAAGTATGCTATAGTGTGAATGGTAAATGGTTTAGAGTGAACTAATGAACTTAGTCAGCCATTACTTCATGAACACCATGATTTGATGAAAAAGTAGTAGCTAATTTCAAATTTGCATACAGTGCTGAGTCCATCCTAAAAGTGATTTTTTTAAGTGAAGGATTTTTACTTAAAATTTTTACTCAAAGGATGAAAACCTAACTGACATGTAGAAAACCCCTATATACACAAAAAAAAAAAAAACAAAAAAAAAACATGTGTTTTTCGGAGCTATCTTCCCCAACTTTGTGCTTTCCAACCTGTTGTGGAAGAGAAAAAAAAAACCTTTATAGGCAGGACAATCTTCCACTTCTTTCAGGATGCACCTCACTGCACAGGGATGATATCAAAAAATGATACCCTCTATGAATTAAAAAGAGAGCTTGAGGTTACCTAGAAAACATTCATTAAAAGAAAAATATACCTGTAAGATTTGTTATTGTGTGCTAACAATTTTAAGAGAGGTCTTCCAGCTGGTCAGGACCTGACGCAGAGCAGCTTTTCCAGTGATGAGCTTTGCTGGTGACCTTCTTTGCCTGCCACCAGTGCTGTGGGGTCACAAGTCACGGGCATATGCTTCAGCATGATGGAATCCTCTGAACATCCGAACTATCTTCTTGCAAAATAATATTCTAGTAACCTAGTAAAATAGGCTTCTCCTCGTTTTCCTCAGAGGGCCTGAAAACTGTGTGCCAAGTGAGGTGCAGAGTACTGGGGGACCCTGGCACTGGGGTCAACACCCCTCTTGTGCCCCGTGGGAAATTTAAACATGTGACTGACATTTTGGTAAGGAGGCTGTTCTGGCTGAGATTTGGTGATGTTTGCTGTTCAAGAAAAATAAAGTTGACATTAGAAAACTGGAGGAGCCCTGACATCTGAACAACTAAATAATGATATGCTGGTGAGGTGCAGCAAGAAAACAATCATCAAATACCAGCCTTTTTAAAGAATATAATGAATTTTTATACACTGTCTATGCCCTATGAAGTATTAAAGACATACAACATAGAATCTGTTATGTATTGAAATCCAGAAAAATGCAGAGAAGTCTGAAATATTATAAAATATTTCAAAAGAGGAAATACATATTTTATTCCCATGGAATGACATTATCTTAGCAGATTAGGTACAATTCTTGCTAAAAAAGGATATATTTAAATATTTATATAACCCATTAATCAGAGAAGGAAAATAATATCTCCCTTAGCAATGAAGTCTGGTGAATGGCTAATTACCAGAACACATTAACTTTTAACAGACTAATTTTTTTACCATACATATCTAACATTTGGTATTCATCCTTGCATCCATGGAAATTTCTGGATGCCTGCAATATTTAGAAAGGGAATTAATCAAGGTTATTGCTCATTTTCAAAGTAGTAATTTACAGGAAACATTTATATGTACCTTACAGTTCTGAAAAAGAATGTAAGCACAAAGACTTCTGGTTTTTTGCAGTTTACTGAACAACTTTGAATCCATCATATACACAGTCCAGGTAAAAGAACTTTTCCTGTCAAACTATTTGATTTTGAAAATGATTGCTTATCTATTATTGCTTTTCTTGGAAAAGTTCAAAGGATTTAAACTGGATCTCAGTGCAGACTTTTGAGGTGTGGTACAGTTTTCCATTACAAACATTTTGGAAATTAAGACTTAATGATTTTTCTAAAATACATTTCTTACACAAGCAGAAATATATTTAAAAGCAATTTTTGTGTAGCATTATGCAAGAGATTCACTCAGTGAGTGAATTCACTCAGTGAGCACAGTGGTGTTTTCTGCCTCTGCAACCTACTAACCTAAATCATTGAAAAGTGACTTATTTTCCCAAATTTGATTTTTGCTTCCCAGGTGGCCCTACTCAATATGTCTGCATTTTACAGCCAAGCTGACATTATGGAAAGGATTTAACTTGCCTGCAGTGGCCTTGCCTGTAGCACTGGTGATGTCTGACCTTCTGACCTTTGTGCTGAGCAATCTGCAATGTGGCTCTTTGCAATTCCGTGCTTCCAGCCCTCTGGACCTCTCCACTTCATGGGAATCCTCACAGAGGGACATGTAAGGGCAGACGGGGATGGTAAATGGAAAAGAGGCATGCTTGACTGTTCTCAAGCAAACCATGATAATTCAAGTGGACATGATCCAGTATTAAATCCAGAAGCTAATTTTTTGAAGTCTCTTCACCTCAGAGCTTGATGTGTCTCCACACTGTGCACCAAGAGTGTTGGATGAGAGGACCCAAGGAGTCCTTCTCTTTTCCTGGAGAGGTTACTGACTATCTGCTTCAGATGTTTTAAGTGGAAAATAGTTTTAAATACTTGCACTTACCTACCCTCATCCTGCTACTAAACTACCTCATACAGTCCTGTGTCTTTATTCCCAATGCAAGAACTCAGCTTTATTTAAAGGCATTAATGTCCACCTGTGCGTAGATATCAAGGTCAAATGGCAGAAGTTATGAGATAGAGGTGGAAAATGGCTCTTTTCAAGGGTTATTTTAGTCACTTCTTTAAGATACCCTGATTCAAAAATCATCAGGAGGCAGGGGAAAGACCAAGACATTCTCAACAGTTACTGTGAAATATTCAGACTCCTAAAACCACTGGAATGCACATTGTCAAAAACAGAAGACAGCTTCTATTTTTGTATAAAAATAAAGTATTTATTAATTAAGAAATTAATTAAAATTAATTAATTAAAATTCGGTAGCAAAAAAATTAAAAATCCGGGATCCGGATTAAAAGAAAGAAAAGAAAACCGGGAACGCAGGGATAGGAGACTCTTTTAGCCTAGGATAAGGCTCTGTGTCCCCAGGGTGGGACTCCTGCGTTGCTGGATTTGGCTTTAGCTAGCCTAAAGCCAGTGAATTATACAGTTTCCAATGGAAATGAGGCCGGCGCCAGCAACGGGCTCTGCCCAGGCTGGTCCAGGGGCAAAAAGCAGCTCCTCAGGGCTGTGCAGCCGCTTTTATCAGGTCGTGGCTCCGCCCGTCACCGCCCACAAGTCCGCCCATCAGTCCGCCCATATCATCGGTTAATTGGTGTCTTCTGGTGATGAGCAGATCCGAGCTCGCCAATGGGCTGCTGTTGCCTAGGGGTGGTGTCAGATGGCTCGGGCGGCGGGAAAAAACCTCATTAATATGCACGGTTGTCATGGATGCAAGTTACAGGGCAGGATTGTGCCAGTTAATATTCGCCTTTAGCTGGGGTGGCTCCCTCTCCAATGGACAACCAAAACCATAAAATATTCAACAAATAATCTCAGAAAACAATACATACCAACAAAACATTACTTAACAACATTATAGATGCTTGACAAAAATAATAAAACTCGGAAATAACAATGCTACAAAGTGAATAATCTAAAATCATAAAACATCTAACAAATAACGTTATAAACACTTAATGAACATACAACAACTTCAATAACATCATAAATACTTGGTAAAGTGACAGAACTGGGGAACAACAACGTTTAACAGGGACAAAACAGGGGTATTTTAAGAAAAATATAGCTTTTAACTTGGATTAACCTGTTTGAACTGGGGGATATACAAAAACTTTTTAAAGTAGGTATCCCTTAACACTCAATCAACTGGACAATAAAATAATCAATCACCAACGAGCTTGAGTAAAACTACCTAATATGCAAGGACAAATAAATAATTGTGCATAACACACATCCTGCATACGGTGATTTGGTCCTTTACAAGGTTTCATTAGTTTCGTAAAGAATGTATACAAACTTGTGCTCTAATATTCTGTTACAGAAGTTTTAACTCATCTTCTCTTTTGCTGTTTTTCTCTTATTCTTTTTATTTTATTTTATTTTATTCTGTTTTATTTTAAGAAGCAGACAGTGCTTGCCTTAATGGATGTTATGCTATTGCATTAACATATTTTTCATATAAACCAATAAATTTATCTGAATACTCAAATCATGTTGCTTGTGTAAGTATAGATTATTCTTGCAGAAAAATATTTTCATATCCTCAGTTGGCTTTAAGGTGTCTCTTAGAATTTCAAATACTGGATGTTAGAAAAAAAATATCTGGGCAAATAACAACCATTTAAATATTACTAAACAGCACAGTTTTGTGAGATATGGGATTTTTAAAAATTCAGTTTAAGGAAAAAAATGAGAGAACTGGTTTCTTAATCGTTCTTGATAATAAACTTCACACATTTACTAACATGTGCAATTTAGACAATATAGCGCTGAATGAACATCCAAAAAAATGTAAAATAAACTCACTATAAATGTTATTTATAAGAGAAGAGCAGTTTGTCTTTCACTGTACAAGCTATAAAGGTCAGAAAGAATCAAGCAGCATAAGAAATAAAAGTTTCTTTTTGGCTTGGTAGTTAAATTTAATAAGAAAGTTACTGATAACAAATTCACACACATTTTATGCATATAAATGTGATTGTCCAAAA